>JBBBDQ010000859.1:350000-505000 GCA_037127315.1 Ascarosepion bandense | reverse complement strand
TAGCTATTTTTCTAACCATTTCAGTGCGTTTTTGGCTCTCAATCTTCTACAAGTTTTTCCAAAGAATTTTCAAACAGTTTAAAAACCTAAATTTCAAAACTATTTTGCTACAGAAAGTTTGATATACTGTCCAAAATTAGACTTCAGGAGTTTATTTTAAAAATGGAGAGGGGGGGTCAGAAAGTGTTGGTGTAGGGGGGAAAGAAAAAAATAAAAGTAACCAAGTCAGTTTGATGTCACGATGTAGGAGAAAGTCATTAAGTGCTAAAAGACCCCTACACCCCAACTAAGATGCGATAAATACAAACTTGAAAAAGAAAATAAAGAAAATGCGTGATGTTTTTTTTTATTTTATTTTAATAAAATTTATCTCATACTTTTACAGCGGAAATAAATCCCTGATTATCTGGTTAAAATATTTAAAAAGATAATTAATGCCCTGCAACCTTCTGTAACGGGTTCGTTGAAATGTGATTATTTCACAAATCCATTAAACAATAAGAAACAAAAACAAATGTCTCGATCTAAAGTATCAACGATGGGGAAAAGCAGAAAAAGAAAAAAAAAACAGAAATGAAAACTATTCAAAACATATTTGTCGATTCAAATAAAGATAATTTCGCCCTTTATTAATGGTAAACATGGATGGAACTCACTTAGATGTTTAAATAAAGAAAAAAAGACAAACACTAGACAGGTTTTTATAGGGACATGTTGTATTCTCTTGGATAGTAAATAAAGAAACAGATAAAAGTATTTTCATGTTAATTTGTACTTAAAAAGGTCCGTAGTGTAAAAAACAGCCTTTCGATGAAAATTCCTTCAAAATGGTATTAAAACAGGTTTTCAGTCACACAAAAAGTTTGTGCTGAAGCAACAAATGCAGTCGGAAGAAAGCTTTGGTCAGAGTCGAAAAAAATAAACAGTAAACAGGTTTCTTTTACCAAAATTGAAAATGGAATTGAAGAAAATTTGTGTCCCTGCCAACCTTATATTTAAAATTTCACTTTTTCTGGCTTTCTCCGTGGCAAACAGCTGCACTAAATTCTCCGTGTCAATTTCTCGGCTTAGTTCATGTTCAATGCTTAGATAAAGCAGCCAGTCTTTCTTGAGACATTGGGTTCCAAAGAAAGTTTTTAATTAGTTTCAATTTAGAGAAACTGCACTCACAAGATGCGGCTGTAACTGGCAATATGGTAACAATTCTGAGTGCAACAGCAAAGTTGGGATATAAATCGACAAGTGTGTGGGTCATTATATAATTTATACATTCAATAGCGGAAAATGTAATACACTTCTTAGTGTCTATGAGGTTGAAGAAATTGATAATTTCTCTTTCAAGTTTCTCACAGTCAATATCGCCTTCTCCAATACCTTTTACCAAAGCAGCGCAGCAGGACGGCAACATGTCTGAGGTGATTGCAGATTTCATGTTACTTGCACCACACAAAAACCCGTACTTTGATTTAAAATCATTCATGTTTTCAAACCGTTCCTGAAGACTTTGTGAAATTGTATCCATGAGTGGATAGAAAAATTCTCGGCGAAACGCTTCTCCACCAGTCTGATGATCTGACTCATCTGCCGATTCGTATCTGAAGAAGAGACATGTTTACTTTCTTCTCCTTGGTTCGGGATAAGCACGATCCAATTCAAGTTCATCAGCTAATTCTCTTGCTTTAACTTCGACTACTGCAAGTCCTCCCTGCCTGTATTGTGAAACAAATGACATGACAGCCTCGATGTGAGAAATTTGGTCATTGATGCATATTGAAGGACTCTGTAGCGCTTTACTTATAATGTTTATCTGAAACAGCAAGTCATACCAGGTAATCAAACAAACAAGAAAACGCCAGCTCCTGATTTCAGTGGCTAAAGCTCGACATTCCGTGCTGATAAATCCATCTCGACAATCCAGAGACACTCGTTCTAATTCTTCGATCTCTTCCAAAATTTCTGTTGTCTGAAAATGTAATGATTTTACAGCTTCTACCTTTGCTTCCCATCTTGTGTCAGGAAGGCTTTTAACTGCAAGGTGGGTCACGTGCTTCTTCAGAATAGCCCATCGCTTCGTTGACGCGGCAAATAAATTGTACATACGTTGCAGATAGCCAAAGAAAGAAATGGAAGTAACTGACGACCTTGCAGCATCAGCAATTACCAGATTAAGTCGATGAATGGCGCATGGCATGTATGCAGCTTTTTTATTTACTTCCAAGAAACGCGCCTGCACGCCATGATTTTTTCCTTGCGCGTTGGATCCGCTATCGTACCCCTGGCCGCGACAGTCTTCTATGGCAATGCCATACTTGGACAGGAAGTTGATCATGCTGGCAAAAAGGCCTTTTCCGGTTGTATCACACACATCAAGAAACTCAACAGAGTGTTCAAACATTTCTGCTCCAAATCCTTCTGTAAATTCAACTCCCCGAAGAACAATACTTAGTTGGTCTGTGTGACTGATATCAGGTGTGCAATCTAGTATTATGCTATCATATTTTGATGCAAGAAGTTTGGAAATGATTTTGTCCCGTATTGACTTAGCAAGAAGGTCGATAAGTTCGTTCTGAATGTGGTTGCTGAGATAATGATCACTCAGTTCATGGCTCTTAGTGCGTCTGACATGTTCAGACAAGACAGGGTCAAATTTCGCTATTAGCTCCACTTCTCCAAGAAAATTTCCATTTCTGGTGTCACCAAGCTTTTTATTTGTGCCACGGAAGGCCAAATTTCTCTCAGCCAAAAACGGAATTATATTACTCAAACGAAATAAAACTGCCCTCCAGTATGTCTACTCTTCCTGAATCAGTTTACTTGATTGTAAGTCAACAGGGTTGCCTGACCGTTTATCATGCCACACCATCATACACTCCTTATGATGAGTTGATTGTTCATGTCTTCAGAGTTTTCGACAGACGGCTCCACTGGTTACCAAATCCTAGGAACGAAGACAGGCCCCCAAGACTTTTGCTTTCACTACTGAACAAACGGCAGGCAAAACAGAAAAATCGATCAGCAGACTTCGAGTAGACAAGCCAAGAACGACGAACAGTTTCATTATTTTTCAGTGTCAAATAATAGTTCTTTTCAGAAAATTTCCGCGGTGGGTTTTCCTGGTTTAATGGGAAATCATAGTCCGTCAGCTGAACTGGACCCTTCGAAACCAAATCAATACGCAGTGTTTCACTTAATTCTTTCCAATCAGTGGGATCATCAGAGATACGACAAGTCAGAACATACCTTGGATCAGTATGCTCGAACGTTGACTGGGTTGGCCATTGCTCATCTGGCACTGCACTTTCATGCTCAGAATCAGAAACGGATTGCGTGTTAACGCCAGGGTTAGCATGTACATTTAACTGCGAGATGGTGGAAGAGAAAAATTCAGATATTCTGTGAGTCTTTTCAACGGCATTTGCTACTCTCTGTAATTTCAACTTCTTTTTCTGGGCCCCGCTGAATTCGTGAGCACGTTTCATTTTAGATTAGACTCAATATTCAATCATTATTAAAATACAATCAAGCAAAACAAAATAACCCACAACCGGGAAATGGAAACGAGCATGTGGTCCTTAACGCTGTTAAATAAATGTTATTGGTATCACAGGTAACAAAGTGTTTGACAAAAGTACAGTCACTAGTGTTACAGACCGGGTGTATAATTGAGGTATGTAAATTATTCCAATCTCTGGGTGAAAAAGAACAGTAATAATGTCTGTCAAAAAAGTGTGTGCAGGAACGGGACGTAAAGTTGCAAATAGGGTTTCAAACAGCAATGTATATGTGACTAAAGATTTTCATTGAAGATTCAAATAAACAGTTCAAAAAAGAAAAAAGCTTCGTATTGACAAAAAAAGGACGTCTACTTCCAAAATTTAGTCTTTCGTTTGTTTTTAAAACACATTTTACATTTCTTTAAAATAGAGTTAAGAAAAGAAAAATCCACTTACGATTATGTTGAAACCAAATTTATTTTGTTTTTCAGTTTTTTAGTCTAAAAGAAGTTGACTCGACTAGAAAAAATGTAAAATGTAGACGGATCGTCTTATAATGACGGGTCGCGGGCCGAACGAAGGCCGTTAATGAAAAATTAAGTAAAATTACATATGCAGACCCCAGTCAGCCTAGATATTTAAAACCATAATACAAATAAATATTGAGAAATCAGAAAAACAAAAGAAAATCTAAAATACAAAAAAACACCTAACAAAATTTGATTTCCTCAAAGGGCGCCAAAATACTTCAGAGTGAAAAAACAACGGAAGTGAAACGGAAGAAATTATGACAAACTCGTCATAATTTCATCCATTTCAATTTGAAAGATCCCAGCTAATTACATAGACTAACTGGCAGGAATAAGCGATGGGAGGGGGTTGCTGTTGGAGGAATGAAATAAAAAGCCGAGTGAGATAATATTGCCTCTTTGAAGATGTCTCCATCCAATGTCTGTCGCCGGTCGCTCGATCCAATCTGTTATCAGTTTTTGTTTTATCCTAATTTTTTTATTTTCTTACGCAGAATAGGATTTAATTGTGTTTTGATCAAGTTTTTGCGGTCATAGTATTCATATTCGGTTGTTTATAAACGACGGCATCGCTAAATGTTCTTGAACGTTTTTACGACATCCTGAAAGTTTGAAAATAGTTACGTTCGTATATGTTGAAACAGATATCTATAATCTATTTCTCTCTCGAGTTCATTTAAAAAAAAAATGACAAATATTTTGCGGCCTCTTTAAGGCCCGGAAGGCTTCTATCAAATATTATAGATGATAGAGAGAGAGAAAGACGGGTTGATAGATATATTTCAACATACAAATATAATAATAATTTTCAAGTTAATCCTAATATTTTTTTTTTCATTAGAATAGATCTGCGGAGCCAAAAAGAGCCTTGCGGCTTCCCGGGGTCTTGCAGCTCCCCACCCCCACCCCCCGCAATTGCGGGTCTGCGGGGCCTCTAAGCACGGCCTTGGTAGGTTACTTTTATTCAGCTCAAGTTGGTCTGACAAAATGCCAATGTGGTAGAAAAGGAAGATTATTTTGCTTCAGTCTTACAAGTGATGCTAACTTGATCTGAGATAAGTCGGAACAAACTGTGAGAATTAGAGAGGCAAAGACAGAGAGAGAGAGATATGAACAAACTGACATAGATAGATAGATAGATAGATAGATAGATAGATAGATAGATAGATAGAGACAGACAGACAGACATAGATAGATAGATAGATAGATAGATAGATAGATAGATAGATAGATAGATAGATAGATAGATAGATACAGACAGACAGACAGACAGACAGACAGACAGATAGATAGATAGATAGATAGATAATGAACAGACTGAGATAGATAGATAGATAGATAATGAACAGACTGAGATAGATAGATAGATAGATAGATAGATAGATAGATAGATAGATAGATAGATAATGAACAGACTGAGATAGATAGATAGATAGATAGATAGATATGATAGATAGATAGATATGAACGACTAGATAGATAGATAGATAGATAGATAGATAGATAGATAGATAATTAACAGACTGAGATAGATAGATAGATAGATAGATAGATAGATAGATAGATAGATAGATAATTAACAGACTGAGATAGATAGATAGATAGATAGATAGATAGATAGATAGATAATGAACAGACTGAGATAGATAGATAGATAGATAGATAGATAGATAGATAGATAGATACAGACAGACAGACAGACAGACAGACAGGTAGACAAGTAGACAGGCATAGATAGATAGATAGATAGAAACAAATATATATAGATCGATTGATATAGATATGAAAAAAATAATACTTCCAAGGACTATTGAAATTCTATGTGATTGATTGATTGATTGACATATGGATTTTAATATGCATCACTTTTTACTCTATCAGAAAGATATAAAAAAAAGTATTCCTCTCTTTCTTTCTCTCTCTCTCTCTCTCTCTCTCTCTCTCTCTCTCTCTCCTTTTCTCATACACACAGACGTACACTATATTATAACACTATAAGAAACCTTTAAACAAATTTTTCTCGTCCACTTTCTTTTTTGTTTCTCAACTTTTTAAAAGTAAAACACTAACCTTGTTTCTTCTTTTTCTTCCTCCGTATTCTTGCCCTTGTCATTGTTGTCATCTTTGTTCTCGCAGTCGGCATCTTTATTCCTGTAATTGTTTTGTCTTCTTCTTCTGCCAGTACATTCCTCTTCATCTGTTCCACTTCCCCGGCCCTCTTCTCCATCGTCATCGCTCTCGTCATCCTCATCTACCCAGTCCTCTTCAAGTTCATCGTCATCGACATCGCTCTCTCCACCTCCCTTTCTGCCCTGACTTTCATCGTCTGTTCCGTCGTCTTCATCACCTGTTTTGCCATTACTGTCATCATCGTCATCACCTCCGTTGTCATTGTTATTTGTGTCTGTGACAAAGCACATCGTCTCAAACATGACGATGCCATCCATTAGACCGAGCTGCACGTGCGTCTCCCTCTTGGCATGCTGCAGGCACCGACTGAAGAAATGCAACTGACTACAGCCGCCACCAACCCTACCCCCACCACCACCACCACCAAACTCCTCACCACCTTCTCATCCTCCACACCATCCCCAGACCAACTGAACACGGATTCTATCCCACCCACAATACATGCACACCATTGCCAGCACCCAACCCTCTACTCGCTATCACCACCAGCACCATCATCCTTCCCCCATCTCCACTTCATCTCAGACAAATGAATAACATTAAAAACAAAAAAAAGCGAATATCAAGTATTCTTATCAGCACCTGTTAGTAGTTTGCACACATGTATGTGCGTTCTCCAGTTGGATTATTTCAATAGAGAGATTTACATAGATGTGAACAGACAGGGATAGATAGATAGATAGATAGATAGATAGATAGATAGATAGAGACATAGATAGCAAGGTAGACAGTAACAGACATAGATAGATAGAAACAGACGTAGATAGAAAGATAGACAGAAACAGACATAGATAGATAGATAGATAGATAGATAGATAGATAGATAGATAGATAGACATACATAGATAGATAGACAGACAGAAACAGACATAGATAGATAGATAGATAGATAGATAGATAGATAGAAACAGACGTAGATAGAAAGATAGACAGAAACAGACATAGATAGATAGATAGATAGATAGATAGATAGACATACAGAAACAGACATAGATAGATAGATAGATAGATAGATAGATAGATAGATAGATACAGACACATAGATAGACATACATAGACAGACATAGATAGATAGATAGATAGATAGATAGATAGATAGAAACAGACAGACATTGAGAGATAAGAGCAAACCTAGATCAAGAGATAAATAGATAAAAACAGACATAGATAAAGAAAAGGCTGAGACAAATAACAAAAAACTGATAGATTTATACATACATAGATCCACACTTATGCATGTATAGAGAGAGAAGCAGAGATAAAAATAAAAGCAGATCAGACAAAGTCTTAAAACAGATACACACACACACACGCACACACACACACGATGCGATGGGTAAATTGTCGCCATTTTATTTTATTTTTAAAAAAATTTTGTGCATGCATATTGTATTTTTTTTTTAATTTTGTCAACTGCACTGCCTGTGAGAAAAAGAGCACGAGGATGCAACTCACTCTGCCAGAAATTTGGAAACAGCATGCTGTAGCGCTTGGCACTCACAACAAATGCTCTAGTATGAATAGATCAGAGTATTTGGGTGTCAATTTGAGGACAGTGCAGAGGATTCGAGTTGGATGAATTTAATGGTGATTACAAAGGTGTTTGGAATGATCACTAGTGATGGCGTCAGTATGCCTCCATTCATCTTCCCACCGGGCCTCAGACTCAACATGGAGGCCTGCATCAAGAGTGTGACTACTGGAAGATCCTATGTATGGCAACAGGACTCTGCACTATGCCACACAATCAGGGAAACCCAGTCATAGCTGTCAGAAAATTTCTGTGACCACATCACCCTTACATCTGGTCACCTAACTCCCTAGACTGCACCTCCTTGATTATTATATGTGAAGTGCAGTCGAGCAAGAGACTGATTAAATTCCTTGTAATACCAAAGATGAACTGAAGGCAAGGATTATAACAGCATTCATCAACTTAAACAAGGAGGTCTTCCAGAAGAGTTACAGCAGATTCCAAAGTTGGTTGAAGAGGCTAGGGTTGAAGCTAAAGATGATATTATTGAATAAAATTACTCCTTAGTATTTTCAAGATATTTTTGTGTAATTTTGATAAATATATCTATTAAAATGAAATGTCAATTTTATTTTCATTTTTGCACTATTTAGATGACAATTTATCCATCTCACTCTATATATACATACGTTATATAGATAGGTCAGAACAGATTGGAACAAATAGATTAATGCAAATATATTCATATATTTACGAACTGCGTCTGCTATTTGGTAACTGTTATCGTTGCTTAGCAAAGTTTTATGTTAACACAAGATAAAATCATCTTTTGGTGGATGTTTTTATGCTAACGTCCCTGTAACCCCTTGAAGATGGCTTATGTGTTCTGAAAGCTTAGAACCAATGTAACAAAAAAATAACCAAATGTTGGAGAATTTTTGTCTTTATTTTCACCTGAAATTAAAGCCAAAATATGATGTTTAGAATGGCTCATGATTAAACATAATAGACATTCATTGTCTGTTATATTTAACAGTATATATATATATATATATATATATATATATATTATCACTTAAATGTTATTTTTAGTGTCTACCCATATTTGAGTAGACATTTCATTTATTTATTAAACAGTATATTTACTTGTTTTCATTTACTGGCCTGAAAATTCAAGAAAGAAATAAAGAAAGAAAGAAAGAAAAGATGTGCCCCAGCAGGATTCAAACCTGACTCCCCTTTGGCAAGAGAAACTATGATTGGATCCAATATGCTTTAGTCTAGCATTTCTCAAAATATGAGTTACAGTGGGTTGTAAAAAGTTACACTAAAATTACTGATTAGCTTCGGTTAAATACTATCTGTTGAGATAGTTCAAGACTCAGGCTTTCATTGCAAGGCTGTTGTTTTATCGAACAGTCTGTTGTTTTGACAAGCTTAATGAATCAGCATTGATCATGCTCTCAATTTAATCATTCTTCATCACTAAAAGGAAATCACCCATTCATGTAATATTTTTTATATTTTTTCATATGTTTTTAACCAGTAAATTTGAGTGGGTCACCATAAGCTGTGATCATGAATAGTGGGTCAGTGTATCTTTGTGGCTGACTTAGTCCCAAAAATAATCAAGAAGATATAAATTCCTTGTTTGTACCAGCAAAAATAAAAAAAAACTTTGAGCAATAATTGTGTACCTCTGAAAAGGATTTGAATATATATATATATATATATATATATATATATATATATATATTATTCATCTGCAGACAGATCTGTTTCACTGTATCAGATCTGTCTGGGATGACTATATATATATGGATTGAAATCTAACAAGATGAATAGAATAAGTAAAGAACAGGTAGAAAAAGTGTCTTTTCCTATCTGTTCCTTACTTATTCTATTCATATATATATGGTAATAATTTTTTTTTTGTTGCTGTTTAATGGCATATCAACCTCTGTGGATTATTTAATGCCAAAAAGGTAGGGTTTTAAAATATTTTTTTAATGTTTGTTTATATTAAGAAAGTTGATTTTGTCAGATTTTGATGAAAATTTTTTTTCATTTTAGAAAACTGAAGATGTCTTGTAGTTTTGTATTGCTGGTAATAATTTATTTTTCCTTCAGAAATGTATATTTTTCTATAAAAGTCTATTTCTATACTTTTATAGTTTTTTGACCCCAGATTGGGGGTTAACTATTTGCCCATAGCTGGGAACCTAACAGGGGCTACCCCTCCGGGTCAGGGTGGATCTAGGAACAACAGCAATTAAGATCCCATGCCCCTCACAACCTCCCAATTAGGGGCCTTGCTGCCCGGATACAGCTTACTGTCATATCCAGGACCAATAATAATAATAATAATAATAATAATAATGATGATGATGATGATGATATTATTATTATTATTATTATTATTATTATTATTATTATTGTTATTATTATTATTATTGCATACTGCAACTTAATAGCTATAAAGTTTCAGTGTTAAAACACCATCATCAGGTAGTAAAATGTGGTTAATTTATTTTGTAATAAATTGATAAGAAGATAAAATGAAATAACTAAAAAAATAAAAATAAATTAATAAAAACAATGTCAGAGATTAGGTAGGGGTGGGAGGTAATAACACCCCCAAAGAATAGTGTGTGTATAACTAACTAGACAGAAATGTAGCAAATGTTTTGCCATGGAAATCTAGGCATGTCAAATTTTAAACTGGAAGGAGAAAAGGTTAAAGCAGAAAAAAAAAGAAAAGAAAAAAGAAACAAAAAGAAGAGAAAAGACAAATTCAAAAGTTGTAAAAAATAAAAGAAAAGAAAAACTTAAAACCAACAAGGATAAGAATAATGAACTGAGATATTAAAATTTAAAATATATACTTAAGGGGATTTGTTCAGAAGTACAAATAAAAAAATATTAATTAAAAAATTATCATTGACACAAGTTGATTTTTATTTTTAATTATAAGGGGGTTTGGTCAGAAGTACAAATAAAATAATAATAATTAAAAAATTATCATTGACACAAGTTGAGTTTTATTTTTAATTATAAGGGGGTTTGGTCAGAAGTACAAATAAAAAATAATAATTAAAAAATTATCAGTTACACATGTTGAATTTTTTTTATTTTTAAGGGGATTTGTTCAGAAAAACAAATAAAATAATAAGTGTAATTTAAATAAATAACCAGCTCACTCAGCTAAATTTTACTTTATATATATATATATATATATATATATATATATATGAATGTATGTATATTACAAGAGAGTGAAAAAACATGTAGATTACAAAACCCACTGTTCAAGCATTTACTTTTATAAAGAGGGCTCCATACAGAGTAGAGCTTAATATTGCAATTTTGTTATTACAATGAAAATGATTTATAAAAGCATAAACCATTGTAATAACAAAATTACTGTATATATATATATATATATATATATATATATATATATATATATAATTGAATTTGAAGTTCTGAATGCTTTGCCCCGTAGATTCTTCACCAATTTGACACTGGACTCATTAGGAATACCTACACCCAACTTCCCACCCAGAACTAGGGCTCAACTAAATAACGTCCACATTACATTCTCGCTGGTCGCCAAGATAATTGCACAACTTGACCCACACAAAGTGAGCGGCGGTGACGAAATCCCAATCATAGTACTGAAGAAATGTGCCCCAGAACTCTCCTCTGTCCTCTCTAAACTCTATAACCTCTGCCTATCTGCTTCCTGTTTTCCTGCCTGTTGGAAGTCCTCCTGTGTAGTTCCTATATTTAAGAATTCTGGCGAAGCCTCAGACCCCACCAATTACCATCCTATTAGTCTCCTTCTGATCTTTGGCAAAGTTTTCGAAGCCATTATCAACACCGAGGTGATTCAGCATCTCACGGCCCACAGGCTTCTCTCTGACAAACAGTACGGGTTTCGCTTCACCAGGTCTACTGCTGATATGCTAACGACCATTACCAAGTACATATACCGGGCACTTGACAAGAATGGCGAAGCCCGAACCGTTGCCTTGGATATCTCCAAAGCGTTCGACAGGGTCTGGCACGCTGGCCTCTTGTGCAAACTGTGGAGCTACAGGATAACTGGACATCTGTTTGACCTCATCTAGTCATTCCTCTCTAACTGCACATTGAAGGTAGTATTAAATGAGCATGCATCCCAAAACCACCATACGAACGCGGGCGTCCCTCAAGGTTCTATCCAAGGTCCCACGCTCTTTCTGATCTACATTAATGATCTCCCCGACACCATTAGATCCCAAGTAGGCATGTACGCCGATGACACAACAATCTACTCTTGCATCGATCAAAAACCAGGTGTGGGCGACAAAGCAAACCTCACTGCCGAGCTTGAAAAGGACCTCCAATCCGTAGTGGCCTGGGGTAGGAGATGGCTAGTAAATTTCAATGCTTCTAAAATGAAGCTGTTATCAACTAACCACCATAGACAATCGCATCTACCTCCCATTAGCATGGAACAGGCTTGCCTCCCAGAGAGTAAAACACTATGCCTCCTTGGCCTTACACTTTCGGCAAACCTCAAATGGAATGACTATATCGAATCCGTTGCCACTATGAAAGTCGGCTCTCTGTGCAGAGCCCGGAAGTTTTTCCCACCTGAATCTATCCTGCACATATACAAATCTACCATCCACCCGTGTATTGAATATTGCTGCCATATCTGGTCGGGTGCCCCTGCTGCTCTCCTTGGGCTTCTTGACAAAATACAAAGGAGGATCTGTAACGTGGTTGATACTGACTTGGCAGACTGGCTGTAACCACTCTCTCACTGGCGTGATGTGGCTTCCCTGTGCCTCTTCTACAAGTACTTTCATGGCTTCTGCTCTGATGAACTTAGATCACTGGTGCCGCCTAAGCAGGAATTTACACGAGATACTAGATTAGCAACTAGGTCCCACTCTTTTACAGTTAAACAGATAAGATGTAACCATAAATTCTACTCCAGCAGCTTCTTTTCTCGCGCTTCCCACCTGTGGAACTCCCTTCCACAAGTCTGCTTTCCTGACAGCTACAATCTCCAGGTGTTTAAATGTAGGGTCAATAGACACCTCCTATCACACTAACTCCAAATTATTCTCAGAACACTCTCATCTACCCAACCCTCATCCTTGGTATCCTTACCCGCCTATCACCCACCCTCTGACATTTCCTATATTTAACCATCCCTTCTCCACTCTATGTAGCCCCTTGCTTGGGGTGAAACGCTTATGAAAAAAAAATATCTAAATATATATCTAAATCTAAATCTAAACTTATTCATAAATGGAACTTTGTCTGTGTGTGTGTGTGTGTGTGTGTGTGTGTGTGTGTGTGTGTGTGTATCCGTTACCTATAGACTCCGAAACTGCTGAACCGATTTTCTTGAAAATTTACACAGTTGTACTATAAGCATCTGAGAGTGTTCTTAGCTAGGTTTTGTGTCAAGGTACACCCGATAAATATCGAAAATCGATACTTTAAAAAATCGGGTTATAGAAGGAGTGGTCCGATTTTAATCAAATTTCATACACTCATAGACAAAGACATAAGAAACAATATTCAGAAGTTTCAAAGTTGCAGTTCTTACAATAGTGCAGAAAATCGATAATATATATAAAAGGCAACAACGAAAAAAACTTATTTGATATTGATACCAAGAAATCAAAATTTGACTCACATCCATTCATTTTTCTTTCAGTCTACAGTTTTACTTTAACTGGAAACAACTATTGCTTTTTAGTCTTTCGTGCCAACGTCCAAAGAGTCTGAGCTCCAGGACCATTTTAAAGCTTTCATTACACCCGAGCAATGCCAGGCTATACTGCTAGTTGTTAAATCTTAGAGACAATGAATGTGTATTATATTTAATCATGAGCCATTCTAGACATCGTATTTTAGCTTTAATTTCAGGTGAAAATAAAGACAAAAATTCTCCAACATTTGGATATTTTTTTATTATGTTGGTTCTAAGCTTTCAGCTCACATGAGCTATCTTCAGAGAGGTTACAAGGACGTTAACATAAAAACATCTACCCTCAAAGATGATTTTATCTTGTGTTGACATAAAACTTTGCTAAGCAACAATAACAGTTACCAAACAGCAGACACAGTTTATAAATTTGTAATGCGATTCTATGATGTCACACACATAACACATTACATTGCATTTAAATATATGGTTCTGTTAACATTTCGAGCTCTCACATGGTGTGACATCATAGCTGCATTTTGCTTTTTGGTAACTTTTATCGTTGCTTAGCAAAGTTTTATCTCCTTCCAAGATCATCTTCAGGGGTGTGATTTATGGTAACAAAAAATAACTGCAATATTGTGTTGTTAAAAATTACTGTAAATTTTTTCTGCTTCAAATATAAAAGTTGACAAATTGCTTAGCGCTCATTAGAATGTGAAAATTATCCAAAATGAAAAGGAGATTGAAAGTACTTGGGTACATTGAGAAATGAATGATAATAACATCTGTCAATGTTACAGTTAATTTCTGACATCTTTTAATTATAATACACAAATGATTATCCGTGAGTATGAACAGATTTTATTAAAAATAAGCAGACACAATGTTTGCAGTTTATTTAATCTGACATGTCTAAAAGAAAATTTGCTGCCTAAATACACAAATATATATATATATATATTGATTATTTAATTACTTAGTTTTTAGTCATCATAAAATTAGACCAGTATGCAGTTGTATTAAAAAGTGTTCAATACAATTATATTGTAGAACTTTTGAATGTGTTTCATTTTTAATTGAGTTATTACGTGACCTAGATTATTATCACGTGGTATCTTCAAGCAATTTGCAATAACTGATTTTACCGTTTTTTTAAGAATGCTCACTTAACAAGGATTTTTTTGAATGCTCATGTAACGGGGAATTTCTGAACATACAATTTTTAAAATTAGAAAAAATTATAACATTTTCATCCATGGTTGTATGAACCTGATAGTTATTTTATGGTATGGTTACACTTAAACATAATTTCTGTTCTTTCATTCAGTATTATGGCTAAGTGTAACCATGCCATAAAATACCTAATAGACATCATACAACTATGGATGAAAACACAATAATTTCTGATAATTTTAAAAAGTGAGTGTTCAAAAAAATTCCCGTTAAAAGAGTGTTCTTAAAAAAAACCCAGTAAAATCAGTTATTGCAAATCGCCTGAAGACACCACATGGTAGAAACCTAGGTTGCATAATAACTCGATTACAACTGAAAAATATGTGTGTGTGTGTGTGTGTGTGTGTAAGGAAAACTGAAGTCAATATCCAGAGGCAATAGTCTGCTTTATGCTTAAACACAATTGTCAGACTATATATGTTGTATTATTGCTTGACTCTATGTACAGGTCAGTGAGACATTGTGTGTAGTCTCTCGTATTATTTTAATGGTTATTTTGGTGGTTAGTAACAGTTATGTTTTGAATTATTTTAGGAGCTATTAAATATAAAAAATGGTAGATCCAGATATAGATATTTCATTATCTTTAATGTTAAATGTTTTCTTTATCATTGATTATTTTATTGTTGGTTGTTATTATTACATTTACTTGTGTTTATGTGTGCATTCGTAGTTTGTTGGTCCTGGGTATGATGGTAAACTGTATCTGGCAACAAGGCCTCTGATTGGGAGGTTGTGAGAAGCATGGAATCATCTCTTAATTGCAGTTGTTCTCAGGTCCACTCTGACTCAGAGTGGTAGCACCTGTTAGGGTCCCAACTATGGGTAAATAGTTAACCCCCAAACTGGGGTGAAATCACTATGAAAGTATAAAAAAAACTTTTATAGAAATCTAATCTAAATCTAAATCTAAACTTATTTATAAATGGAACTTTGTCTGTGTGTCCATTACCTATAGACTTCAAAATGGCTGAACTGATTTTCTTGAAAATTTACACAGTTGTATTATAAGCATCTGTGAGTGTTCTTAGCTAGGTTTTGTGTCGAGGTGCCCCCGATAAATATCAAAAATTGGGTTATAGAAGGAGTGGTCCAATTTTAGTCAAATTTGATACACTCATAGACAAAGACATAAGAAACGATATTCAGAAGTTTCAAGGTTGCAGTTCTTACAATAGTGCAGAAAATTGATAATATATATATATATATATATATATATATTAAAGGCAAGATGTTTGTGTGTGTGTCTGTTTATCTGCCTGTATGTCTGTATTTTTTTCAGCCCTTTTATTTTAGTTTTTGCTTCGGGTTTGGCTCTACGTAGGTATAATTGTAGTTCTTAGTCTCAACCATGATACCATTTACTCAGAGGACTTATTTAGCCTTCAAAATTCAGTTTATGATGAAAGAAACTTATTTGATATCAATACCAGGAAATCAAAATTTGACTTACATCCATTCATTTTTCTTTTAGTCTACGGTTTCGCTTTAACTGGAAATAACTATTGCTTTTTAGTCTTTCATGCCAACGCCCAAATAGTCTGAGCTCCAGGACCATGGATTAGTTTTAAAGCTTTCATTACACCCAGCAACGCTGGGCTATTCTGCTAGTATATACATAAAAATAGACTTTTATAGAAAAACATACATTTTAAAAAAAAATATTACCAACAATACTTTTCTGAAGGAAAAAATTATTGCCATAATACATTTTTCGATACAAAACTAGACGACATCTTCAGTTTTCTAAAATAAAAATAAAAAAAATTTTTCATCAAAATTTGACGAAATCAACCTTCTCATTATAACCGAACATTTAAAAAATACCTTAAAACCCTACCTTTTTGGCATTAAATAACCCACAGAGATGTTGATATGTTGTTAAGCAAAACTCAAACTCAAACATAGTGTTTTAATTTGTTTACTATTTACTTGATTTATTTACTTTTTTTATTGGTTTGGATTAATTAATTTGACTTATTTTTGTTTGTTTATTTTATATGAATTTTTATTTATTTTTGTTTATTCTTGTTTGCTTTTAGTTTTTGATTTTTAAATAACATAGTAAAATTTTTTTTTGTGGCTGTATTTTGAGATGAGTTCTGATCATTTACTTTGTAGTTTGTGTTGGTCTGTGTTACGACTAAATAAATGACCAGAAGTCATCTCAAAATGCAACTCTCAACATCACCATCATATGCACTTGAGATTAACTTTCTACCAAATATCCACACCATGCCCACATGCAGACATTCTGATGCATCCTCTGTTTCATTCAGATCTGCAGCTTCACAAATCTACTTCAGCCCTCTCTCTCAACACCATTATCATGACCTTGGTCAACAGGCTCAACAAATACATCAACTCCATGCTTTACCAACCCTTTCTTCAAATCTGCTACACCAAGCCCACATAGAGACTTTTCACTCACATTCACTGTATTTACAGATACAAAAGAATTTTATATTTGCAATTTTCCTCTCTTTTTTATGCTACCCTTCTTCTTCTATGTGCCTTGTCCCTTCAGGACGTAGGCGATCATAGCCTTCCACTTTTCCCTGTCCCTGGTGGCTCTGAGCACGCCTTCTCCTGTTACACCATGCAATCCTCATTCCGTCATCCACCTGATTAGGTTCTTCAAATATGTTATCCGTTGCTTTCCCCTGTCTCTCTTTCCCTCTATCTGGCCTGTTAGTATCAGATTCTCCAGGCCCTCCTTCCTCATTGCATGTCCCAGGAACTTCAGCTATCTCTTCCTGATGCTCAGTATTAAGAAACAGGACAATTTCACTAGAGACTAGGAAGAGAGTACTTGATTGCTACGTGCTGTTCGTCCTTCAATGTAGCAGTGAATGCTGGACAATACCATCAAAGATGAAGGAAAAACTTGAAGCAACTGAAATGTGGTTCTACAGAAGGATGCTGTGAATATGCTACCCTACAAGTGTTATAATGGAAAAAGATATGAATCCATCTTCCTCCAGCTGTGGTCTTTAGCAGGGCAAACTCTTGCCTTGGGTAGTGTAGAAGAAAAAAAAAAATTCAAACCTGAAGATGGCTGTTATTTTTACTTCGTTTCACACTGTATGCTATTTCTTTGTTATTCAGTCAGTTAAGTGTCATACGTGATACACACTTGGGCGATCATGTCTCTTTCGAGACATGACTGACTGGGCAGAAGATTTTCTATCCTGCTATTTAAGCTATAGCTGAAGAGAGAAGAGACAAATTGTATTAATAATTAGTAATTAGTGGGGGATCAGTTTATTACTTCATAACAATATAAAACTGATTCCCCACTTTATGCCCAGTAGAAGCTTTACTTATGATTCCAATTATTATCTTTACTCAGTCAGTTAAGTGCCATACGTGATACACGCTTTGGGTGATCATGTCTCGAAAGTGACATGACTGACCGGGCAGAAGATTTTCTATCCTGCTATTTAAACTATAGATGAAGGGAGAAGAGACGAATTGTATTAATAATTAGTAATTACTGGGGAATCAGTTTATTACTTAATAAAAATAAAAAACCGATCCCCCACTTTATGCCCAGTAGAAGCTTTACTTATGTTTCCAACTATTATCTTCATTCAGTCAGTTAAGTGCCATACGCGATACACTCTTGGGCGATCATGTCTCGAAAGAGACATGACTGACTGGGCAGAAGATTATCCCGCAGTAGGTTGCCATTGATTTCTGCTGTAGACTGGTTGCCGACCAAGGCTATAGAACCCAATCTGTCCTGTTATTTAACCCATAACTGGAAGGAAGCAACGGATTAATACCTTTCTCAAAGGTATTTGCGCGTAAGTCAATGCAATGAATTCAGCTGGAATTCGAACTCGGCTCCCCGATTTCTCATTCCATGCCGATATCCAATGCACCACAACGCACAACCACTTTGTTATTAGTTCTTTTAAAATGTCTAATTGGTTCTACACAAGCCTTCATCCCTATAATGAATTCATTTAAAGAGTTAGTCTAGCAGTTCAGTTCAAAACTGTGAGCTCTTTTCTATTGAAATCAACAGCAGTATACACTATAATTACAAAATATATCATCTTTTTAGGCAGTAACTATTAATCTAAACAAGTTTTCTTAAATTCAATCAACAAGATCTTTCTCTTATTTCGTATTTTATTTTTCCAGTCTTCAAATAATATGATGTATGTCAGAATCTAATGTGAATAAAGGGTTCAAAGTTTATGTTTTGTCATATCTTTCAAGTATGTTTGGCCATGTCAGTTATTATCAAGAACCATGTGCTGCTTGTGGGGTAGGGAAGATTCTGTTGGCTACATCCTGGCATTTTAGTTGAAAGTTGGAAAGTGGCACTGTGTGCAATAATTAAAGGGAGTGGGACCACACCAAAAAGAATGCATAAAATATGTTACTGTTTTTTTTTATTATTACCACAAGAGGTGGTATCTTGAAGTGAGTATAAAATATTTCAAGCACAAAAAAAAAGAACAATTTTTATTATCTATCATGAACTAGTGCTATCATATTTGGGCAATACCGGGTAGCCCTGCTACTCAAGTAAATAAACATCATCAAATCACTTTCTGAATGATTGATCAGAAGAAATAAGGAAAATAAACTTGAAGTTTTAATACTTTTATGTATAATTGTATTTTCTTTTTTTACCAAATTTTACAAAATTTAATTAACTCTGACATATTTTTAATTGATTTGTTTGGACATTATTTATAAAGGATACCTATATTTGAGTAGATATCTTAACCCCTGCAAATTCCTTTATAGTCAAGTGGTTAAGACAGGCCAGATCAATTGATAACTTCCCCTAGGACTAGGGTTTGCAGGTTTGAATTTTGCTGAAGGACATATATTTTTCTAACAAGAATTCTCAAAATATTCGAACCAGTAGATATATATATATAAATATACTGTTTGATTATAAAAAAAAAGTGAGTAATTACTCAATATAAGTATTCATTAAAAATAATGTTCAAACAAATAAATAAAAAATATAATTGTATATTTACCAGACATGAAACCTGATTTCTTAATCTTATTAATAAATTATTTTGTTGTAAGCGGGAGACTTACTCAAGCAAATAAGCAAATATCTCATTAGTATATATATATATATATATATATATAATATCAGACTGTTAATAAATTGCTTTTTACATCCTTTGTTTTGTGTTAGCTTTCTTCTAACTTTTTTATTCCCATAATTAAAAAAGATTTCATCTTTTTTAAATACAAAACAGATTTTCAGGATAATCTGTCTGTTCGGTTTTTAATTAGAGGAGAAATTAAATATTTATCAATCTGCCTGGGTTATTTCATGCCAAAGTCTAAATATGAAAATTCAAACTTTATAATTCCTGAAAACAAGATTAATTCATGAGTAAATTATAATTAAATAACAGCATTTCTTTTCCAAAAATAATCTTACAAAATCATACAAATAGTGAAAACTCTTTCTCCTTGCAAGAAACAAGGCCAGACATGGCAAATTTTTTTTATTTTATTTTTTGATAATGTACGCCATATCTTCAATTTTATTATAATATATATCGGATATCATTTTATAAAAATGCATTGTTGGTCATTTTACCATAAGAATGTATTTTTATACTATTTTAATGTCTTAATTTTTGTTTGGAGCTTGATTAATTTGCACATAGCTGCAACCCAAACAGGTGCTACTACCCTGGGTGAGGGAAGACTGGGAATAACCGCAAGGTGGTTCCTTACTCCTCAAAACATCCAATCTCCTGATCTTGCTAAAAGATGTAGTTTATTGTCATACCCAGGGTCATATAAGCTATATTGATTTTGTTAAAATGAACAAATTATATAACTGGACATACTGTTCAAACTTATTTTATTAATAAATTAATTTCAAACAAAACAATTACATCAACAAAGATGAGGACAATAATCCGAATAATGTAAATACTGTAAATACGACCTCATCTCAGAAATATAGGCAAATAGTAATAGTTTTTACCTCCACACATTTTGCTTGTGGAAGTCTCTTCTGGTCTCCTGCTTTCCTGTCAACTACGATCTTCAAAAATTTAAATGAAATGTCAATCATCATCATCATCATCATCATCATCAGTTTCTTTAACTCTTGTTCTTTTATTGTTCTCTTTGTTTCTTTAATTCCCAGTCACTCTCTTTGCATCTTAGGGGATTTTATTGCCTTATTTGGGGTGAGATAATTAAAAAAAAAAGAATTGTTGATATGATTTTACCAGATATATATATATATATATATATATATATATATATATATATATATAATTCCAGGTAAAGAAAACTTGTTTTTTTTTTTATTTTGAGCGCTCTGCCATTTATTTTATCATGAACAGTGCTCAATATGAGAATACCACATCAAAAGTAATAAAACTGAAGGGAAAGAAGGGAAAATGATAAGATCAGGTTAAAGGCAGGTTAACATCTTGACTGTCAAGGAGGGAAAAGAAACAAGGGGAAAGGGTAGGATGAAGGAGGAAAAAAGGAAAAAAGAGAAAAAGTTGGTTAGTATATGTTCTTTGGGGCCAAGTCCCAAAATGAATCTCCACTCTGACTAGCCAATAGAAACACACATGTAAATTTTTATATCTTCCAATATACATACACAGCAAACCAAAGGTTTTTTGTCATTTAAATGTAAATCATCTGCACAGCCAACAGCAACATTGCCTGATGATGAGAGTCTGTCTCGAGGCATGGAGGTTTCCGTGTCGCAATGTGCAATTAATTCATAACTACATAATTATATATATATATCGGTAAATTCAGATAAAATTCAGACGGGATATAGCCATTTTCAATGTCATTTTAAGACATGCATTGTCAACCCTGTTTAAACAAAGAATAAGAAAAAATTCTAATGCCAGAGGCTTGGTCTAGTAAAAAAAGGCATCGGGGGATATTGCCTTTTATAGGGTTAAGCTAGAAGAATCTTAGTAGTAATTTCTTCTATGGTAGCAGGAGTTATGTGGCTTGACCATTGAGTTAGTAGTGGTAGGTAAGGTAGAAAGATAACTGCTTAGATAAATTTACAAAAAAACTTTATTGTGACTAAATGGAAGAATAAGAGAATTCTTGCAATTTATATTTATTTCTATGACAACACATACTAATGATCTCACTATGTTTATTCAGAAGTACATTCTGATACTGAAATTTCCAAATTTTAATTTTTTCTCTTAAACATAGATTAAATCTGTCTTTTAAACTATTAGGGGTCATTGCCTTGCCTGTTAACTTCCACTTTATCTGTGGATTTAGGTTACTTTCTTTTAAATCCCAGTATTTTTGAGAAAGGGCTGTTTGATATCTTAAATTAGGATTAGTGAAGAAGTGCCTGTATGTATAAAGCCATTGCTTCCAAATTCCCACCAAAATTCTGATATAAACATTAAATTTCTCTTTATTTTCCTTCAGGTAGATGGTGACCTGATAGATCACATTTGCAGATCTACATTTACCCTCAACCAGGACAGTTATCTCTAGATCTACAATTACAGGGAGGTATAATACTATTTTCTGTACTGGATTCACTACACTTCTTCAAGATTTGGTTATTGTGTGAGCTAATAATGTTATACATATTATTAGTACACGGATTGAAAATCTGCCCTTCATCTGCTGCTTAAACATCCAGCATTGGGATTTATGTCTGAATGAGAAAGGAACAGTTAAAAAACATACACTTGATCTACATAGACATATTATACCTTTTGGAATCAGGATGATCCTGGGATTGAAAATCTGCCCTTCATCTGCTGCTTAAACATCCAGCATTGGGATTTATGTCTGAATGAGAAAGGAACAGTTAAAAAACATACACTTGCTCTATATAGACATATTATACCTTTTGGAATCAGGATGATCCTGGGATTGAAAATCTGCCCTTCATCTGCTGCTTAAACATCCAGCATTGGGATTTATGTCTGAATGAGAAAGGAACAGTTAAAAAACATACACTTGATCTATATAGACATATTATACCTTTTGGAATCAGGATGATCCTGGGATTGAAAATCTGCCCTTCATCTGCTGCTTAAACATCCAGCATTGGGATTTATGTCTGAATGAGAAAGGAACAGTTAAAAAACATACACTTGCTCTATACAGATATATTATACCTTTTGGAATCAGGATGATCCTGGGATTGAAAATCTGCCTTTCATCTAGTGCTTGAACATCCAGCATTGGGATTTATGTCTGAATGAGAAAGGAACAGTTAAAAAACATACACTTGATCTACATAGACATATTATACCTTTTGGAATCAGGATGATCCTGGGATTGAAAATCTGCCCTTCATCTGCTGCTTAAACATCCAGCATTGGGATTTATGTCTGAATGAGAAAGGAACAGTTAAAAAAACATACACTTGATCTATATAGACATATTATACCTTTTGGAATCAGGATGATCCTGGGATTGAAAATCTGCCCTTCATCTGCTGCTTAAACATCCAGCATTGGGATTTATGTCTGAATGAGAAAGGAACAGTTAAAAAACATGCACTTGATCTATATAGACATATTATACCTTTTGGAATCAGGATGATCCTGGGATTGAAAATCTGCCCTACATCTGCTGCTTGAACACCCAGCATTGGGATTTATGTCTGAATGAGAAAGGAACAGTTAAAAAACATACACTTGCTCTATATAGACATATTATACCTTTTGGAATCAGGATGATCCTGGGATTGAAAATCTGCCCTTCATCTGCTGCTTAAACATCCAGCATTGGGATTTATGTCTGAATGAGAAAGGAACAGTTAAAAAACATACACTTGCTCTATATAGACATATTATACCTTTTGGAATCAGGATGATCCTGGGATTGAAAATCTGCCTTTCATCTAGTGCTTGAACATCCAGCATTGGGATTTATGTCTGAATGAGAAAGGAACAGTTAAAAAACATACACTTGATCTATATAGACATATTATACCTTTTGGAATCAGGATGATCCTGGGATTGAAAATCTGCTCTTCATCTGCTGCTTGAACATCCAGCATTGGGATTTATGTCTGAATGAGAAAGGAACAGTTAAAAAACATACACTTGCTCTATACAGATATATTATACCTTTTGGAATCAGGATGATACTGGGATTGAAAATCTGCCCTTCATCTGCTGCTTAAACATCCAGCATTGGGATTTATGTCTGAATGAGAAAGGAACAGTTAAAAAACATACACTTGCTCTATATAGACATATTATACCTTTTGGAATCAGGATGATCCTGGGATTGAAAATCTGCCTTTCATCTAGTGCTTGAACATCCAGCATTGGGATTTATGTCTGAATGAGAAAGGAACAGTTAAAAAACATACACTTGATCTATATAGACATATTATACCTTTTGGAATCAGGATGATCCTGGGATTGAAAATCTGCTCTTCATCTGCTGCTTGAACATCCAGCATTGGGATTTATGTCTGAATGAGAAAGGAACAGTTAAAAAACATACACTTGCTCTATACAGATATATTATACCTTTTGGAATCAGGATGATACTGGGATTGAAAATCTGCCCTTCATCTGCTGCTTAAACATCCAGCATTGGGATTTATGTCTGAATGAGAAAGGAACAGTTAAAAAACATACACTTGCTCTATACAGATATATTATACCTTTTGGAATCAGGATGATCCTGGGATTGAAAATCTGCCTTTCATCTAGTGCTTGAACATCCAGCATTGGGATTTATGTCTGAATGAGAAAGGAACAGTTAAAAAACATACAATTGATCTATATAGACATATTATACCTTTTGGAATCAGGATGATCCTGGGATTGAAAATCTGCCCTTCATCTGCTGCTTAAACATCCAGCATTGGGATTTATGTCTGAATGAGAAAGGAACAGTTAAAAAAACATACACTTGATCTACATAGACATATTATACCTTTTGGAATCAGGATGATCCTGGGATTGAAAATCTGCCCTTCATCTGCTGCTTAAACATCCAGCATTGGGATTTATGTCTGAATGAGAAAGGAACAGTTAAAAAACATACACTTGATCTACATAGACATATTATACCTTTTGGAATCAGGATGATCCTGGGATTGAAAATCTGCCCTTCATCTGCTGCTTAAACATCCAGCATTGGGATTTATGTCTGAATGAGAAAGGAACAGTTAAAAAAACATACACTTGATCTATATAGACATATTATACCTTTTGGAATCAGGATGATCCTGGGATTGAAAATCTGCCCTTCATCTGCTGCTTAAACATCCAGCATTGGGATTTATGTCTGAATGAGAAAGGAACAGTTAAAAAACATGCACTTGATCTATATAGACATATTATACCTTTTGGAATCAGGATGATCCTGGGATTGAAAATCTGCCCTACATCTGCTGCTTGAACATCCAGCATTGGGATTTATGTCTGAATGAGAAAGGAACAGTTAAAAAACATACACTTGATCTATATAGACATATTATACCTTTCGGGATCAGGATGATCCTGGGATTGAAAATCTGCCCTTCATCTGCTGCTTAAACATCCAGCATTGGGATTTATGTCTGAATGAGAAAGGAACAGTTAAAAAAACATACACTTGCTCTATATAGACATATTATACCTTTTGGAATCAGGATGATCCTGGGATTGAAAATCTGCCTTTCATCTAGTGCTTGAACATCCAGCATTGGGATTTATGTCTGAATGAGAAAGGAACAGTTAAAAAACATACACTTGATCTACATAGACATATTATACCTTTTGGAATCAGGATGATCCTGGGATTGAAAATCTGCCCTTCATCTGCTGCTTAAACATCCAGCATTGGGATTTATGTCTGAATGAGAAAGGAACAGTTAAAAAACATACACTTGATCTACATAGACATATTATACCTTTTGGAATCAGGATGATCCTGGGATTGAAAATCTGCCCTTCATCTGCTGCTTAAACATCCAGCATTGGGATTTATGTCTGAATGAGAAAGGAACAGTTAAAAAACATACACTTGCTCTATATAGACATATTATACCTTTTGGAATCAGGATGATCCTGGGATTGAAAATCTGCCTTTCATCTAGTGCTTGAACATCCAGCATTGGGATTTATGTCTGAATGAGAAAGGAACAGTTAAAAAACATACACTTGATCTATATAGACATATTATACCTTTTGAAATCAGGATGATCCTGGGATTGAAAATCTGCTCTTCATCTGCTGCTTAAACATCCAGCATTTGGGTTTATGTCTGAATGAGGAGGGAATAGTTAAAAATTCAAATTTAAAAAGAACTGAGAAAAATTAGTGGTTCAAAAGTTTCTTTATATCTATTGAGTTTATATTTAGTTTTGGAATCCATTGTACTCGACTGTAGCTTATCATTGACAAAACCTGATTCTTGAAACCATAAATTTGCTTATGAAATTTGAGTGTCTTTTTAGGTTGAAAAACACATTGATTTGGAAATTCTTGCTGATAATTGTCAGATTTTAATTAAATGTTCAGGACTTATTAGAAAATTAATTTAATTAATTTTAAAATGTTTCTTTTTTTTAGAAAATCTTGGATAAAGAATAATTTATTAAAAGAATAATTATAAGAAAAAGTGCAATAAAAATTAAGAAGAAATAAAAACTCAACACATTAAGATTATAAATATTTTTTCAGTTTCAGTTCAGCATGTACAGCTCGAAAAATTAAAATTTCACATGGTCATTTTAAACTCTCTGAATAATAGTAAAAGCAACACATCTTAGAAACTTCAATAAATATTACTAAAAACCTCCCACATAATCATCACTAACTGTTCTAGAAAGATTATAAATGGTGAATCAAGAGAGAACATCTGCTCACATGCTTTAATCATAACTGGTTTGGGAATTTCTAGACATGGCTTATATATAAATATAGCAATGATTTGTAGGTCTTTGTTCAATATATCTTTTTCCGACTAAAGTTTTCATCTTGCTTCCATATTCTTGCTTTCCTGACAGCTACAACCTCCAAGAATTTAAATGTAACGTCAATACTCATCTCTTAACCACTTGACTCTAGTTCTTTCACCACTCCGTATATCCTTTCCTTTCTCTCCACCTTTGAAACTGTCATCACACCTGTATTCCCATCCTTCTCTTGCTCCTTTCTAACTGGTTTGTCTTCCTCTTCACTCTCTTCTAATTATTCTTTTTACTATTATGTACCCCCCCCCTGCACATCAGTGGCATTACCACCTTACTCGGGGTGATACAATTAAAAAAAAAAAAAAAATTTCATTCTTAACATATCGTTCGGCATTCCTCAGTTATTTAATTTCTGGTCTTTACATTTTACTTTGAACGATTTTTTTATTTTCTTTTATTTATCTTATATATAAATAAAGCAATGGTTCATTCATCGTTGTTCAATATATCAGTCACTTAAGTCCCATACATGGTACACGCTTTGGGCGATCATGTCTTTAAAGAGACATTGGGTAGAAGATTTTTCCACAGTAGGTTGCCATTTCTTTCTATGATAGACTGATTGCCAACCAAGGATATAGAACCCAATCTGTCTTGCTATTTAATTCATAGCTGGAGGGAGAAGAGATAGATTATATTACAATATTATATTATGTATATTTAATGGGAGATCAGTTTATTACTTAATAACAATAGAAAACCGATCCCCCACTTTATGCCCAGTAGAATTTTAATTATGTTTTCAACTATTATCTTCATTCAGTCAGTTAAGTGCCATATGTGATACAGGCTTTAGGCGATCATGTCTTGAAAGAGACATGTCTAACGGGACAGAAGATTATCCCACAGTAGGTTGCCATTGCTTTCTGCAGTAGACTGGTTGCCAGCCAAGGCTATAGAACCCAATCTGTCCTATTATTTAACCCATAACTGGAGGGAAGAAACGGATTAATACCTTTCCCAAGGGTATTGTGTGCAAATGAATGCAAGGAATTCAACTGGAATTCGAACTCGGCTCCCTGATTTGTCGTTCCGAGTCAATATCCACTGCACCACAAACGCACATCTGCCATTCAGTATATATTTTTCCTCACAAAGTCTCCATCTTTTTCAGTAATTTTTCATTATTTTTTCTTGAATCAACAGAATCAAGAAACTAAGTATGAAGCTATTGCATTCATAAACTTGGCATCAGAACAAACAAGATATGAAATCAAAGTGTTGTTGCATTCTGTGTTGTCTCTGAGTCCTCACACTACTACATAAAATGGTATCAACGAAAAGGACCATTTCTTTTTCTCATTTGATTTATTAGGAGAGATTGGTGGCAGTTTGGATTCTAAGGAGCAATGGAAGGAATGGTACTGCAGGAATGCATGTTACGCATTGGCTCAGCATCCCTCCACAAGCGGTCTTTGCTGGTTGCCAACATGGGTGTGGGAGATTTATCAGCCCTTCTGAATTCTTGCAGCCCTCTACTGAATTGGCACCATTTTGGTTATATATTCAAAATCCAGACAAAGGCAATCCATTACTTTCTAAATACCATACCCATGAGGCTCTTCAGCCGATTGCTTACCATTTTGACTCTGGCCTTTACATTCTGTAACTGTATTCTTACCATTGAATCCTTTATTTAATTGCCAAATATTTTTTTGGTTTCCTCTGGCAATGATAATGTTCATATGATAAGGAAACAATAGGAATTTTCAAGTCTTAATTCATGTGATACTTTCTTATTCTTTTAGCTTTTCTTTAACTTGCCTTAAATCCAAATCATTAGGGTCCTTATAGTGGGTTGCTTATCTATTCCCCTTTTAGTTGTTTGTAGTGGGAGTCCATTCTAGTGAAGAGTAGTTGTATATTGTTGCAGGTTAACGGAATTTGGCCTTGTTGTAGATGGCCTACTATAAGTCATAAAATGATTATAAATCAAGAAAATCAAATTGAGTTGAAAAATAATATTTTTATATATACACATGCGACATGGCGCTACAAGAACCCCGATATTATACAACTGTTGATCAGAGCAACTGCTCTTGATGCTACACAAGAGTTAGGGCTCCTAACTACCAGTCAGAAGCAGCAACCAGTCAGAAGCAGCAACCAGGAAACTGCCAACCCGGTACCCTCACAATGATGAGACGTTGCCACCAACCAGACACATCGCAGGAAAATCACGGAAGCACCAATACTGAGGTATGAGGAGAGAAAAGAGAAAGCCAGAAACCAAATCCTTAACAGGGAACAAGGGGTAAGTCTCTACTCCTGTTCAATAGACATGGGTGGAGTGTGAACTGGGCGATAGTTTTGTCTATCTACTCCAATAAGGTTGGGTTACTGTGTCGGGCCAGGATGTTTTTCCCACCTGAATCCATTCCGCATATATACAAATCAACCATTCGTCCGTGCATGGAATACTGCTGCCATATATGGTCAGGCGCCCCTGCTGTTCATCTCAGTGTTCTCGACAGGTTCCAAAGGAGAATCAGTAATGTGATAGGCACTGACTTGGCGGCTCGACTACAGCCACTTCCTCACTGACGAGATGTGGCCTCCCTTTGTCTGTTCTATAAATACTTTCATGGCTTCTGCTCCAACGAACTGCAACAGGTGTTTACTCGTGCAACCAGATTGTCAACTGGGTCCCACCCATTCACAGTTAGATTAACCAAATGCAGACAACAATTCTACTCCTGCAGCTTCTTCTCTCGCACTTCCCACCTGTGGAACTCACTTTCATATTCTTGCTTTCCTGACGGCTACAACCTCCAGGAACTTAAATGCAATGTCAATACTCATTTATTAACCACTTGACTCTAGTTCTTTCCCCACCCCGTATATCCTTTCCTTTCTCTTCACCTTTGCAACTGTCATCACACCTGTATTCCCATCCTTCTCTTGCTCCTTTTGAACTGGTTCGTCTTCCTCTTCACTCTCTTCTAATTAATCTTTTTACTCTTATGTAGCCCCCTGCACATCAGTGGCATTACCGCCTTGCTCGGGTGATTCGATTAAAAAAAAAATCAATTAATATTTTTACAATTAAAGTAATACTTGAATATAGGTCCAGTGGAGGTTAAAATGTTCATAGCAAATAAAATGCTGAAAGATATTTAAGGCTTAGGAATGTGGGGAGCGTGTAAGTGAGGAATGTTTTTGATGTAGTTGCTCCTTAGATCAGCAAGTAGTTTTGAGACAGGGGAGAAGGAAAGAGGCAAGTGTAGTAGCCACTTGACTTATGTCAAGGGGATATTGATTACAATCTTCTCCTTGAAGTCTGCCTGCTGGGGTCTGTATGTATCTGCTTTGTATATCTTCTTTTTGGATCACAGAAGCTTTTTTTGGATTTCACACTTGTATTTGATTTCGGGCTTCCCATTGGCTGATAAATAAAATTCACGTAGGCTCACAAAATGGAAATTTAATATTTAATTAATTTTTATTTTTCAACCGGAACATCTTCATGGATCCACCTGTGCACAGACGACTTTTGGTCATTTGCTTTCTGGTTGTTATAGAGCAAACATCCGGTCCATCGCTTTTGCTCAGTATCACCACATAACTTTTGCCCCAGAAAACGGAGTTGTTTTTTTTTTGGTATCTGTTGTTGCTTTTTTTCAAATGGTAGTTTTCATTTTCTTTTTGTTTGTTTGGGCTTTTTCCTTTTAACCATTTTCGTTTGAAATAAAAATATATTTTCTTTCTTCCAATTCTACTGAACTTAGTTTCCTCGGTACAAGGGATGGAGTATTCAAATCCCATCCTGATTCAATGGAATGTTTCGGTTTTTGGTTTTTGTCGAACAGACGACTTTTGGTCATTTGCTTTCTGGTCATTATAGAGCAAACATCTGGCGCTTTTGCTCAGTATCACCACATCCTTATTGTTTATGTTTGGAGAAAGACATGGTAATGCTTTATGCTTTAATAGATATCTTCCATGGGCATCTTCAGTTCAACCTGGTGAGGGCTGAAATGTGACTCAAATTTTTGGGGGGGGAGGTTTCAATTATATGATGCTATCATGATTCTTTATTTTTCCCCAAATTTCAACCCAATGTCAATACTTTCTGTCTGAATTTCTGGAATAAGTGATGATGATTGCCACTATTTACATTTGGACTATTGTCCTCATCTTTGTTGTTGTTATCACAACATTTCAACTGTTGTGACCTCTAGACATCTATGGGTGTATATCAATTTTGATAGCCTACAAAGAATTCCGATTAGAAGTCTTTCTTTAACCTAGAGGGATCTCTCGTCGAGATCTTATTTATAGTATGTCTCAGTTATTGCCAACCATCTTTCAATTGAGTGCAGGTATACACTGCTTGGCCCAAGGATTCCAAATTGAACCCTTTATTTAACCTACAGGGCTAGACTGTTCTTGTTCCACTGCCCATGTCTAAGGATATCTTGTCTAGATTTTATTTTTAATATGTATCAGTTATTTCTTGCCCCCATTTAACTGTGTGTAGGTACACACTGCTCGGCCCAAGGATTCCAAATTGAACCCTTTATTTAACCTACAGGGCTAGACTGTTCTTGTTCCACTGCCCATGTCTAAGGATATCTTGTCTAGATTTTATTTTTAATATGTATCAGTTATTTCTTGCCCCCATTTAACTGTGTGTAGGTACACACTGCTCGGCCCAAGGATTCCAAATTGAACCCTTTATTTAACCTACAGGGCTAGACTGTTCTTGTTCCACTGCCCATGTCTAAGGATATCTTGTCTAGATTTTATTTTTAATATGTATCAGTTATTTCTTGCCCCCATTTAACTGTGTGTAGGTACACACTGCTTGGCCCAAAGATTTTGAATTGAACCCTTTTTTTAACCTACAGGGCTAGACTGTTCTTGTTCCACTGGATATGTCTAGAGATATCTTGTCTAGATTTTATTTTTAGTCCCACTCCATTATCACCTGGTTTGTTTCCTGTTTTCATTAGCAATGAAGTTGGTTAGGTTTAAAGCTTCAAGTTCTTCACTCAGAATTTTTGCTTAGCATTCAATTAAACTAGAGAAATACTAGAACATCAAAGAGGAAACATCTAAATCAGTCTTAGAAAAACATGTGTGGAAAACAAAAAAGAGGTCTGATTGATAACTCTGAAGAAAGGCTCAAATAATAAACAAGAAGCAAAAATGGTAAATTTGTGAAGTCACTTATATGAATTTGTCCAGAAATGAAATAGACACAGTAGATCTGTTGATTAAAATGTTTGTTTTGTATTTTGTAATTGTGTGTTCAATCCCTGTGCTGGGTATTTGGACTCATTTGATTTCCAATTTATCAGAGATGTTGATTTCTGTACATTACTTTTTTATTTTTGTTGTTTAGTATTCTCCCTTCCATTTTTCTTTCTTTTCTGTTTGCTTCTCTTTAGTTTTTTTTTTTTTTTTCAAATCCACATGGTCATCCCACAGGAAGATGCTTTTAAAATCTACGCTCAGTTTGTCTATTTCATTTCTGGACAAATTCATATGAGTGACTTCACAAATTTACCATTTTTGCTTCTTGTTTATTATTTGAGCCTTTCTTAAGAGTTATCAATCAGCCCTCTTTTTTGTTTTTTTTCAAACCCTGTTATATTTTCGTAAAAATTTCTATTGCACGTGATTTTGCACACGTTCCTTTTCCTTTAAAAAGGCTGAGTTCTTTTCTTTCTTCAGCATTTTGTTTACCTGCTCTTGCGTTTACTGCATGCTCTTGTGTTGCGAAATTAGTTCGGTAAAGCCTAGTAAAGAGGTTTTGTTCCGTCTTCAGTTACGTTAAAACACCACCACAATTTACCGAACTAATTTCGCAACCATTGAAGAAAACGTTCTCGGTGCAATATTCAGACAGTTTAAGGGAAACGGCGGATGATGCCATAGAAATTACGGAGTTCCGTTTTAAAGTGGGCAGTCTCATTGTTTTGACAATACGGGCACTGATAAAATTATCAGAACTCCCGGTGTCTATAAGGGCAGTTAACTTTTTCCCTTTTAACTCCACAGTTTCGGTGATAGGAGGGCAACTATCACCACCTTTAGCACGGGCCCCTATGATAGCAGAAGAAGAACGTGAATGTGTCGGTAGAGTAGAACGGCAAACTTTAGAAAAATGCCCGAGTTTACCACAGCTTCGACATACCTTATTGCGGGCAGGGCAGAGGCGGCGGTCGTCCTTAAAGTGACGTCTCCCTCCACAGTTGTAACACTTGCCACGAACAGGAAGGGCAGCAGAGAACAGTACAGAGTCACACTTCATTGGAGAATCAGTTAGAGCAGAATTTTTAGAAATACCAGTGGCCTCCTCAGCAGAATCGGTCAACACATTTTTAGTTCCAGTAATAGAAGTAACGGCGGCTGCTCCAATTTGGGTGGCATACGATTCCGCGCGAAAGTGAGCTTGTTCTAAAGCCCTAGCACATTGAGTAGCTTCTGCGAGAGTTAGAGTGTCAGTTTCAAGGAGCCTAGCACGTATCAATGAGGACCGAAGACCACGAATAAATGCATCACGGACAGATTCATCCCTGTAAGTGGTGGCCGTTACGTCTTTAAAGCAACAGTCAGCGGCAAGTCGATTCAAGGCCTGAAGGTATTGGTCGACAGACTCGCTTTCTTGTTGCAAACACGTAGAAAGCAGATGTCTAGCATGAATAACACTTGGAGACTTGTCGTAGACACCTTTCAGTAAGTCAACAGCATGTTCAAAGCCAGAACAACCCTCGATAATGTCAGCAACAGTGGGACCGATGTTTAAATAGAGAACTTCGAGTTTATCAGGGTTTAACGAAGCAATAGTTGAGAGGTAGTAATTAAAGTTACGATACCATAATCTCCAAAGCTTGCTGGCCTGTGGGTCTGCCGAGGAAACGTCAAATTTGTCCAGGCGAATTATTTTCTCCATGAGGAAAATAGAAAATTAGTTCGGTAAATTGTGGTGGTGTTTTAACGTAACTGAAGACGGAACAAAACCTCTTTACTAGGCTTTACCGAACTAATTTCGCAACACAAGAGCATGCAGTAAACGCAAGAGCAGGTAAACAAAATGCCGAAGAAAGAAAAGAACTCAGCCTTTTTAAAGGAAAAGGAATGTGTGCAAAATCACGTGCAATAGAAATTTTTACGAAAATATAACAATCTCCCCCCACTAGTAAGAGAGATTGCAAGGTGGGTGTATATATTATTTTATTTATTTTATTTATAAGTCCAGTCGCTGAACTGGTCTACGAATCCTGCTAGACCGCCGTGGGGGCAGTTCACTATTCAAAGGACTGGCAGGTCTCTGGGAAGGCTGATTCTCTATTTCCTCCGCATTAAGTGTAGTGTCAACTGGACTTGTTTCAATCAAATGGGCCGGGTCTGCATTTGCAAGGTCGGGTTGAGTATTCTCAGCAGGACCCTGATGTTCATCAGAGCGTGGAAAGCGAGCCAAATGTCTTAGCGCCACTGAATCCTCCCGGCCGTCATCATGCCGTATTCTTGCTTGAGTAGGGTTGGCTTCGAGGAGTTCCACCACCTCTATGATCGGGTCATACTTGCTCCTGTTGCCAAACCGTTTCAGCAGTACCCTTCCAGGTTCGCAGAGCCAAACAGGTAAGGCAGTACCAGTAGAAGAGCGCCTTTCAAATTTGAACAAGCGTTCGTGGGGAGTCACATTTGTACTAGTGCATAGTAGGGAACGAATAGAATTTAAAACATCGAGCAGAACGTCCTGCTAAGCACTAAGGGGTAACCGTTTAGATTCCAAGGCCAATAATATTGAGTGCCAAATAACGCCGTTGTAACGCTCGCACTGACCGTTGCCTCTTGGGTTGTATGCAGTGGTGTTACTGCACCCAACCCCAAGTCTCGTCAGGAAATTTCTGAACTCCTCGGACACGAACGACGTTCCTCTATCAGAATGGATGAAAGTGGGGAGTCCAAATATAGAAAAAATATTCGTCAAGCACTTGATTGCGGTTTGCGAAGAACAATCACGGCACGGGAATGCAAAGGGAAATCGACTGTACTCATTGACGATAGTAAATAGGTAACGGCATCCTTTCGATGATGCTGGGACAGGCCCTTTGAAATCTACGGAGAGGCGCTGAAAGGGAGCAGTAGAGCGGATTAGCGTATTATTAGTAGGGCTGGAAAATTGAGGTTTTATTTTTGCACAAGTTGTACACTCGGATGTCACGCGCCGAACTTCATCAATTGAGTATGGCATATTTTGTGATCGTATAAAGTGCCAAAAACGTTGAACCCCAGGGTGTATTAATGAACTGTGTATGGTCCTTAGCTCCTCCAAGGAGGAAGCAGCAGCACCACACACTCTTGACAAAGCATCAGCAACGGTGTTTTCACTTCCGGGACGGTGTTTTATATCGTACGAGAACGGGAGAAGCTCCATTTTCCACCGAATGATTTTATCATTTTTAATTTTTCCTCAGTTAGCTGGCTTATACATAAAAGATACGGCTTGCTGGTCTGTTATGATAGTAAAGTGCTTCCCAACAAGGAGGTCCCTCCATTTTCGGACACATTCAACTATCGTGTAAGCCTCTTTTTCAACTATGTGTAGTCGTATTTCAGATGGGTTTAATGATCGGGAAAAGAATGCTACAGGCCTATCAGCCTGTAGGAGAGTGCCTCCTATAGCTTTCTCTGAGGCATCGGTTTCAATAGTAAATGGTAGTTCGTCGTCGATAACCTTTACAGATGATTCAGCAACGTCTTTCTTAAGTTTTTCGAAAGAATTCACAACTATAGGAGGCATGGGAAATTGTTTATTTTCAACCAGGGGACGAATTTTGTGTGAATACTTAGGTATCCATTTCGCGTAGTAAGAAAACATACCAAGGCACCTCTTTAACGAATTTGAATCCGAAGGAGGAGGCATTTGCAAAAGAGGTTTCAAACGCTCAGGGTCAGTTTGAATAGTTCCGTCACAGATTTGGTATCCAAGCAAATTGATAGAACGAAGCGAAAACTTTGATTTCTCTCGGTTTATTTCGAGGTTGTATGTTGAGGCAGCCTTTAAGAAACGTTCCAAGTTAGCGTCATGCTCCTCTTGAGTTTTACCACAAATAGTAATGTCATCAATGTAAGAAAAAGTTCCGGATAACTTATTTTCAGAAATAAAGGAATTCATAAATCGTTGAAAGGCAGAAACCCCATTAGTGACACCCATGGGTATTCGTTTGAATTGATACAAACGATTTCCAGCTTGAAAAGCCGTGTAAGGCCGATCTTCGGGACAAATTTCGATCTGGTAGTAAGCTTTAGACAAATCAATCGTACTAAAAATATGATACTGGGCAATTCGGTTTACGAGATCCTCAATCCGAGGCAAAGGGTACGCGTCAAGTAGTGTGAAACGGTTAATGGTTTGGGAAAAATCAACCACCAATCGTTTCTTTCTATTAGGCGACGAAGTCACAACAATTTGAGCACGCCACGGTGAATAGCTGGTTTCAATGACATCGTCTTCAAGCAGTTGAAGAATTTCTTTTTCAATATATCGGGCATCCTCCACAAATCCACATGGTCATCCCACAGGAAGATGCTTTTAAAATCTACGCTCAGTTTGTCTATTTTATTTCTAGACAAATTCATATAAGTGACTTCACAAATTTACCATTTTTACTTCTTGTTTATTATTTGAGCCTTTCTTCGGAGTCATCAATCAGCCCTCTTTTTTTTTCCACACATGTTTTTCTAGGACTGATTTAAATGTTTCCTCTTTGATGTTCTAGTATTTCTCTAGTTTAATTGAATGCTAAGCAAAAATGTTTCCTCTTTGATGTTCTAGTATTTCTCTAGTTTAATTGAATGCTAAGCAAAAATGTTTCCTCTTTGATGTTCTAGTATTTCTCTAGTTTAATTGAATGCTAAGCAAAAAGAAAACACTAAACAAACTTAATAATAAATAAATGTACTTGAGGGAAACAAAAAAAATGGATTGCACAAATCTGTATTATTATTCTGTCTGTTTGAATGTATAACCATTATGCTTTGTTACCAATGATCAGAGTGTAGTATCCCAAAATCTATATTGGGAATTTCCCAATTTTATTTGGTAACAAATATTGTGATACCAGTGAGAAGTAAGGAACACAAACACAGATGAAGATGTTATAAAAACTTGTATTTAGGAAAAGAGAGAAAAGAAGAAAGAATAGTCTCTTGCAAACAGTCGGGTTTGCGGAACTTATCTTAAAGATGTGTCCTTTTAACGGTCTATATTTCCTGTGTCGCTATGGCTATTTTGAAGAAATAGAGCCTTAACTTATATGCTGCAGTTGCTGTCAAAGCCTCTTACATATCCTGGGTCTAGATGATGGAGAAGAAGACGGGGGACATCTTTTGTCTATAAGTCACAACAAGCAAAAGAGGAAGGGACTTTGTAAAACCCGCTCACATGGGGAGTTTGTTGGAAATCTAAAAAGGTAGCCCGTGATTGATTGTTTTTCATCCAATCACGGGGCACCCACTTAGCAACTCCGTAATAATTTCTATATCTGAGCTTAAATCAGTTATTATTTTCTGCCAAGAAACCTAAAGCAAGAAGAAACTTGTAAAAGTGGAGAGGAGAAAGGAAGAAAGGTTATAAGAAAATGAAAAGAAAACCTGGTGAAAGGAAAAAATAAATATGCATATATAGGAACTGGGAAAAAGCTGGAGATGACAGAAAGATTGGTTTGTTGGCTAAATATCAAAAATCAAAAGACAGTGAGCAAAAGATTAAAACACGTGTCAGTGTAAAACTTGCTATAAACTAAAATTCTTTAGCAAAAGACAGAGAAAAACAAAGACAATAGAAAGGGTGAAGAAAAAAATACTTATGCTCTTTCTTCCTTATCCAACTATTTTGACACAAAAGCTGATCCTCTAAATACACACACACACACACACACACACACAACCAGCTGACCATATGCAAAGTCAAGTGGCCCTAAATGATGTTATCAGAATAAGAAGTGTCAGTTAATTTTTTCTGGCTGGAAGATAAAGTCTTTGAAGTCTGGTGTTCAAAGCAAAAAAAAAACCCATTTGACCAAAAGCAAAAAAAAAACCCATTTCACCAAAAGCAAAAAAAAACCCATTTGACCAAAAGCAAAAAAAAAACCCATTTGACCAAAAGCGAAAAAAAACCCATTTGACCAAAAGCAAAAAAATAACCCATTTGACAAAAAGCAAAAAAAAAACCATTTGACCAAAAGCAAAAAAAACACTCATTTGACCAAAACCAAAAAAAAATCCCATTTCACCAAAAGCAAAAAAAAACCCATTTGACCAAAAGCAAAAAAAAAACCCATTTGACCAAAAGCAAAAAAAAAAACCCATTTGACCAAAAGCAAAAAAAAAACATTTGACCAAAAGCAAAAAATAACCCATTTGACCAAAAGCTACGAAAACAATAAAGAAGTCATTGAAAATTTGTCAGGTCAAATGGTACTTGGTCGTAATTCAGAAGTTTCTGTTTGCAGCCTTTTATATAAGTAGATTCCTGTCAATGGCAAAAGAAAAGCCATCTGCCCAGCAAATGACATTGGTTGTAATCACATGGAGAAAGTAACAATTGATTTTCTTATTAACTTTTTATGAGTCATTTTATTTCGAAATCTAATTTTGGGTGGGAGCTTAGAAGTAATAGAAATATGATATACTAGCAGTATAGTCCGGTGTTGCTCAGGTGTAATGAAAGCTTAAAAACTAATCCATGGTCTTGGAGTTCAGACTCAGCCTAAAGAATATTTGTGTGAACTTTGGTGAGAATCGGGTAAAAATTGTGGATTTGTATAAAGGACATACAGACAGATAAACAGGCACACACATAAACATCTTACCTTTTATATATATATATATATATATATATATATATATATATATTATTGATTTTCTGCACTATTGTAAGAACTGCAACCTTGAAACTTCTGAATATTGTTTCTTATGTCTTTGTCTATGAGTGTATCAAATTTGATTAAAATCGGACCACTCCTTCTAGTGCGATTCAAGTAGTTTTGCCATCAATTGATTTGTGACACAGTGCATTGTCTTGGTGAAAGATCACTTTTTCCTCTTCATTTGTGGCTTTTTTTGGCAATTTCTTCCTTCAAATGCACTAATAATGCTTTATAAATTTTATATTGATGGTTCTTCCTTTCTCAAGGTAATCAATGAATAAAATACCTTTCTCATTCCAAAATACAGAGACCAAAACCTTGCCTGCTGATGTTTGCATCTTTGGTTGCTTTGGGTGGCTTTCACCTGCTGCTGGCCAAGCAGCTGACTGCCAATTTGACTCCAGATTGAAGAAGTAGATCCATGTTTCAGCCATTGTCATATATTTACTTAAAAACTTATTCTTGTTGCATTGAAACAGTTGCAAACAATGCTCTGAATCATCAACACATTGTTGTTTTTGATCAACTGTGAACAAACATGGTACCCACTTTGAACACAGCTTTCTCATTGACAAATATTCTTGCAAAATGGTGAATACACTGCTTTCTGATTTGTTCAACTCCTCTGCTATCTCATGCAACTTCAATTTACAATTGGCCAAAACAAGTTTGTGGATTTTTTGGTGTTTTTTATAATCATTTCACCCCCAAGCAAGGCAGTTTTACTGCCACTGGTGTGCAGAGGGTTACATAGGAGGAGAGTGGTGAGAAAGAGGAACAAGTTATAGTGGGTTTCAGAGAATGGGTAAGAGAAGGACGAGAACACTGGTGTGAAGAGAGCTGATGAGAGTAGAGGAAAAGAACATGAGAGAAAGAAAGGAGATTGTAGCTGTCAGGGAAGCAAGTATATGGAAGGGAATTCCACAGGTGGGAAGTGCGAGAAAAGATACTGATAAAATGTAACCACAACTTCTACTCTAAGTTGTGGTTACATTTTATTGGTTTCACTGTAAAAGGGTGGTATCTATCTTTTGGAAGCATTAAAATTCACAAAACATTTCTTACCCCAGTCCACCACAGATTGGAGCATTCAGCATCATTTGTGTCTATACAACCATGTTTAAAGTCAGCATACCACCTCTTAAACATTGTTTTTAATGAAGCAGAGTTTGAGGCCATTGCTTTGCTTGAACAGTATTTTTCCCAACAGAAAGCAATGCTTTATCAACACACAAAATTCAGATTTTTTCTATTGTTTTGAAAATTTGCAAGAGTAGCTTTACTTAAATAACTGTAAATTGTAAACTAATAATCTGATTGGACCCAAATTTTGTCACATATCGTTTGAAGGAGAGTACTTTGTAAAAATCACATGGATTTTTTATTAGTGGCACAATATATATGACTTACTGCCGGATAAGGTTAAGTATTATACACAGAACTAGCAATTATGAGTCAGTTTGATTCCCCTCAGATCTTTCAATCTTCCACTAATAGGATTTACTGTAGAATTAAGTTTATACTTATACGTAGAACTAGCAATTAAGAGGTAGTTCCACTTTCCTCAGATCTTCTAATCTTCCATTCATATGCTTCACTCTTGAATTAATTTCATACTTATTCCTAGAACTAGCAATTAAGAGGTAGTTCCACTTTCCTCAGATCTTCTAATCTTCCATTCATAGGCTTTACTGTTGAATTAATTTTATACTTATTCCTAGAACTAGCAATTAAGAGGTAGTTCCACTTTCCTCAGATCTTCTAATCTTCCATTCATAGGCTTTACTGTTGAATTAATTTCATACTTATTCCTAGAACTAGCAATTAAGAGGTAGTTCCACTTTCCTCAGATCTTCTAATCTTCCATTCATAGGCTTTACTCTTGAATTAATTTCATACTTATTCCTAGAACTAGCAATTAAGAGGTAGTTCCACTTTCCTCAGATCTTCTAATCTTCCATTCATAGGCTTTACTGTTGAATTAATTTTATACTTATTCCTAGAACTAGCAATTAAGCAATTAAGAGGTAGTTCCACTCTCCTTTGATCTTCTAATCTTCCATTCATAGGCTTTACTGTTGAATTAATTTTATACTTATTCCTAGAACTAGCAATTAAGCAATTACGAGGTAGTTCCACTCTCCTCAGATCTTCTAATCTTCCATTCATAGGCTTTACTGTTGAATTAATTTTATACTTATTCCTAGAACTAGCAATTAAGAGGTAGTTCCACTTTCCTCAGATCTTCTAATCTTCCATTCATAGGCTTTACTCTTGAATTAATTTCATACTTATTCCTAGAACTAGCAATTAAGAGGTAGTTCCACTTTCCTCAGATCTTCTAATCTTCCATTCATAGGCTTTACTGTTGAATTAATTTCATACTTATTCCTAGAACTAGCAATTAAGAGGTAGTTCCACTTTCCTCAGATCTTCTAATCTTCCATTCATATGCTTCACTCTTGAATTAATTTCATACTTATACCTAGAACTAGCAATTAAGAGGGTAGTTCCACTTTCCCTCAGATCTTCTAATCTTCCATTCATAGGCTTTACTGTTGAATTAATTTTATACTTATTCCTAGAATAGCAATTGAAGAGGTAGTTTCCACTTTCCTCAGATCTTCTAATCTTCCATTCATAGGCTTTACTGTTGAATTAATTTTATACTTATTCCTAGAACTAGCAATTAGAGTAGTTCCACTTTCCTCAGATCTTCTAATCTTCCATTCATAGGCTTTACTGTTGAATTAATTTTATACTTATTCATAGAACTAGCAATTAAGAGGTAGTTCCACTTTCCTCAGATCTTCTAATCTTCCATTCATGGGCTTTACTGTTGAATTAATTTTATACTTATTCCTAGAACTAGCAATTAGAGGTAGTTCCACTTTCCTCAGATCTTCTAATCTTCCATTCATAGGCTTTACTCTTGAATTAATTTCATACTTATTCCTAGAACTAGCAATTAAGAGGTAGTTCCACTTTCTCTCAGATCTTCTAATCTTCCATTCATAGGCTTTACTGTTGAATTAATTTTATACTTATTCCTAGAACTAGCAATTAAGAGGTAGTTCCACTTTCCTCAGATCTTCTAATCTTCCATTCATAGGCTTTACTGTTGAATTAATTTTATACTTATTCCTAGAGACGCAATTAAGAGGTAGTTCCACTTTCCTCAGATCTTCTAATCTTTGTTCATAGGCTTTACTCTTGAATTAATTTCATACTTATTCCTAGAACTAGCAATTAAGAGGTAGTTCCACTTTCCTCAGATCTTCTAATCTTCCATTCATATGCTTCACTCTTGAATTAATTTCATACTTATTCCTAGAACTAGCAATTAAGAGGTAGTTTCACTTTCCTCAGATCTTCTAATCTTCCATTCATAGGCTTTACTCTTGAATTAATTTCATACTTATTCCTAGAACTAGCAATTAAGAGGTAGTTCCACTTTCCTCAGATCTTCTAATCTTCCATTCATATGCTTCACTCTTGAATTAATTTCATACTTATTCCTAGAACTAGCAATTGAGGTAGTTCCACTTTCCTCAGATCTTCTAATCTTCCATTCATATGCTTCACTCTTGAATTAATTTCATACTTATACCTAGAACTAGCAATTAAGAGGTAGTTCCCACTTTCCTCAGATCTTCTAATCTTCCATTCATATGCTTCACACTTGAATTAATTTCATACTTATACCTAGAACTAGCAATTAAGAGGTAGTTCCACTTTCCTCAGATCTTCTAATCTTCCATTCATATGCTTCACTCTTGAATTAATTTCATACTTATACCTAGAACTAGCAATTAAGAGGTAGTTCCACTTTCCTCTGATCTTCTAATCTTCCATTCATATGCTTCACTCTTGGTCATTTCCTTAACATACCTAGAACTAGCAATTAAGAGGTAGTTCCACTTTCCCTCAGATCTTCTAATCTTCCATTCATATGCTTCACTCTTGAATTAATTTCATACTTATACCTAGAACTAGCAATTAAGAGGTAGTTCACTTTCCTCAGATCTTCTAATCTTCCATTCATATGCTTCACTCTTGGAATTGTTTCATACTTATACCTAGAACTAGCAATTAGAGGTAGTTCCACTTTCCTCAGATCTTCTAATCTTCCATTCATAGGCTTTACTGTTGAATTAATTTTATACTTATTCTCTAGAACTAGCAATTAAGAGGTAGTTCCACTTTCCATCAGATCTTCTAATCTTCCATTCATAGGCTTTACTGTTGAATTAATTTTTATACTTATTCCTAAGAATAGCAATTGAGGTAGTTCCACTTTCCTCAGATCTTCTAATCTTCCATTCATAGGCTTTTACTGTTGAATTAATTTTATACTTATTCCTAGAACTAGCAATTAAGAGGTAGTTCCACTTTCCTCAGATCTTCTAATCTTCCATTCATAGGCTTTACTCTTGAATTAATTTCATACTTATTCTGAACTAGCAATTAGAAGGTAGTTCCCTTTATCGAATCTTCTAATCTTCCAATTTCATAGGCTTTACTGTTGAATTAATTTTATACTTATTCCTAGAACTAGCAATTAAGAGGTAGTTCCACTTTCCTCAGATCTTCTATCTTCCATTCATAGGCTTTACTGTTGAATTAATTTTATACTTATTCCTAAACTAGCAATTAGAGGTAGTTTTCACTTTCCTCAGATCTTCTAATCTTCCATTCATATGCTTCACTCTTGATTAATTTCATGCTTATTCCTAGAACTAGCAATTAGAGGTAGTTCCACTTTCCTCAGATCTTCTAATCTTCCATTCATATGCTTCACTCTTAGAATTAATTTCATACTTATTCCTAGAACTAGCAATTAAGAGGTAGTTCCACTTTCCTCAGATCTTCTAATCTTCCATTCATATGCTTCACTCTTGAATTAATTTCATACTTATACCTAGAACTAGCAATTAAAAGTGGTTCCACTTTCCTCAGATCTTCTAATCTTCCATTCTTATGCTTCACTCTTGAATTAATTTCATACTTATGCCTAGAACTAGCAATTAAAGAGTGATTCCACTTTCCTCAGATCTTCTAATCTTCCATTCATATGCTTTACTCTTGAATTAATTTCATACTTATTCCTAGAACTAGCAATTAAGAGGTAGTTCCACTTTCACTCAGATCTTCTAATCTTCCATTCATAGGCTTTACTCTTGAATTAATTTCATACTTATACCTAGAACTAGCAATTAAGCAATTACGAGGTAGTTCCTCTCCTCAGATCTTCTAATCTTCCATTCATATGCTTTACTCTTGAATTAATTTCATACTTATACCTAGAACTAGCAATTAAGCAATTACGAAAGGTAGTTCCACTCTCCTCAGATCTTCTAATCTTTCATTCTTATGCTTTACTCTTGAATTAATTTCATACTTATTCCTAGAACTAGCAATTAAGAGGTAGTTCCACTTTCCTCAGATCTTCTAATCTTCCATTCATAGGCTTCTCTTGAATTAATTTCATACTTATACCTAGAACTAGCAATTAAGCAATTACGAGGTAGTTCCACTCTCCTCAGATCTTCTAATCTTCCATTCATATGCTTTACTCTTGAATTAATTTCATACTTATACCTAGAACTAGCAATTAAGCAATTACCGAGGTAGTTCCACTCTCCTCAGATCTTCTAATCTTCCATTTCATATGCTTTACTCTTGAATTAATTTCATACTTATTCTAGAACTAGCAATTAAAGAGTAGTTCACTATCAGATCTTCTAATCTTCCATTCATAGGCTTTACTGTTGAATTAATTTCATACTTATACCTAGAACTAGCAATTAAGAGGTAGTTCCACTTTCCTCAGATCTTCTAATCTTCCATTCATGAGCTTTACTCTTGAATTGTTCTTATATACCTAGAACTAGCAATTAAGCAATTGAGGTGGTTCCACTCTCCTCAGATCTTCTAATCTTCCATTCATATGCTTCACTCTTGAATTAATTTCATACTTATTCCTAGAACTAGCAATTAAGAGGTCGTTACACTTTCCTCAGATCTTCTAATCTTCCATTCATATGCTTTACTCTTGAATTAATTTCATACTTATTCCTAGAACTAGCAATTAAGAGGTAGTTCCGCTTTCCTCAGATCTTCTAATCTTCCATTCATGAGCTTTACTCTTGAATTAATTTCATATATACCTAGAACTAGCAATTAAGCAATTACGAGGTAGTTCCACTCTCCTTTGATCTTCTAATCTTCCATTCATAGGCTTTACTCTTGAATTAATTTCATACTTATACCTAGAACTAAGCAATTAAGCAATTACGAGGTAGTTTTGCTCTCCTTTGATCTTCTAATCTTCCATTCATAGGCTTTACTCTTGAATTAATTTCATACTTATGCCTAGAACTAGCAATTAAGCAATTAAGAGGTAGTTCCACTCTCCTTTGATCTTCTAATCTTCCATTCCATGAGCTTTACTCATGAATTAATTTCATACTTATACCTAGAACTAGCAATTAAGCAATTACGAGAGTAGTTCACTCTCCTCAGATCTTCTAATCTTCCATTCATATGCTTTACTCTTGAATTAATTTCATACTTATACCTAGAACTAGCAATTAAGCAATTACGAGGTAGTTCAAAACTTCCTCCTCAGATCTTCTAATCTTCCATTCATATGCTTTACTCTTGAATTAATTTCATACTTATACCTAGAACTAGCAATTAAGAGGTAGTTCCACTTTCCTCAGATCTTCTAATCTTCCATTCATAGGCTTTACTCTTGAATTAATTTCATACTTATACCTAGAACTAGCAATTAAACAATTACGAGGTAGTTCCACTCTCTTCCAAGTCTAATCTTCCATTCATAGGCTTTACTCTTGAATTAATTTCATACTTATACCTAGAACTAGCAATTAAGCAATTACGAGGTAGTTCCACTCTCTCCAGATCTTCTAATCTTCCATTCATATGCTTTACTCTTGAATTAATTTCATACTTATTCCTAGAACTAGCAATTAAGAGGTAGTTTACTTTCCTCAGATCTTCTAATCTTCCATTCATAGGCTTTACTCTTGAATTAATTTTTCACTACTTATACCTAGAACTAGCAATTAAGCAATTACGAGGTAGTTCCACTCTCCTCAGATCTTCTAATCTTCCATTCATATGCTTTACTCTTGAATTAATTTCATACTTATACCTAGAACTAGCAATTAAGCAATTACAGGGAGTAGTTCCACTCTCCTCAGATCTTCTAATCTTCCATTCATATGCTTTACTCTTGAATTAATTTCATACTTATACCTAAGAACTGTAATTAAGAGGTAGTTCCACTTTCCTCAGATCTTCTAATCTTCCATTCATATGCTTCACTCTTGAATTAATTTCATACTTATACCTAGAACTAGCAATTAAGAGGTAGTTCCACTTTCCTCCAGATCTTCTAATCTTCCATTCATATGCTTCACTCTTGAATTAATTTCATACTTATACCCTAGAACTAGCAATTAAGAGGTAGTTCCACTTTCCTCTGATCTTCTAATCTTCCATTCATATGCTTCACTCTTGAATTAATTTCATACTTATACCTAGAACTAGCAATTAAGAGGTAGTTCCACTTTCCTCAGATCTTCTAATCTTCCATTCATATGCTTCCTCTTGAATTAATTTCATACTTATACCTAGAACTAGCAATTAAGAGGTAGTTCCACTTTCCTCAGAATCTTCTAATCTTCCATTCATATGCTTCACTCTTGAATTAATTTCATACTTATACCTAGAACTAGCAATTAGAGGTAGTTCCACTTTCTATCAGATCTTCTAATCTTCCATTCATAGGCTTTGTTGGGAATTAATTTTATACTTATTCCTAGAACTAGCAATTAAGAGGTAGTTCCACTTTCCCTCAATTCTTCTAATCTTCCATTCATGGCTTTACTGTTGAATTAATTTTATACTTATTCACAGAACATGAGTAAGAGGTAGTTCCACTTTCCTCAGATCTTCCTAATCTTCCATTCATAGGCTTTACTGTTGAATTAATTTTATGCTTATTCCTAGAACTAGCAATTAAGAGGTAGTTCCACTTTCCTCAGATCTTCTAATCTTTACATTCATGGAAACTTTACTCTTGAATTAATTTCATACTTATTCCTAGAACTAGCAATTAAGAGGTAGTTCCACTTTCCTCAGATCTTCTAATCTTCCATTCATAGGCTTTACTGTTGAATTAATTTTATACTTATTCCTAGAACTAGCAATTAAGAGGTAGTTCCACTTTCCTCAGATCTTCTAATCTTCCATTCATAGGCTTTACTGTTGAATTAATTTTATACTTATTCCTAGAACTAGCAATTAGAGAGTAGTTCCACTTTCCTCCAGATCTTCTAATCTTCCATTTACTTAGGCTTTACTCTTGAATTAATTTCATCTTAATTCCTAGAACTAGCAATTAAGAGGTAGTTCCACTTTCCTCAGATCTTCTAATCTTCCATTCATATGCTTCACTCTTGAATTAATTTCATACTTATTCCTAGAACTAGCAATTAAGAGGTAGTTCCACTTTCCTCAGATCTTCTAATCCTTCCATTCATATGCCTTCCTCTTGAATTAATTTCATACTTATACCTAGAACTAGCAATTAGAGGTAGTTCCACTTTCCTCAGATCTTCTAATCTTCCATTCATATGCTTCTACTCTTGAATTAATTTCATACTTATACCTAGAACTAGCAATTAAGAGGTAGTTCACTTTCCTCAGATCTTCTAATCTTTATTCATATGCTTTACTGCTTGAATTAATTTCATACTTATTCCTAGAACTAGCAATTAAGAGGTAGTTCCACTTTCCTCAGATCTTCTAATCTTCCATTCATAGGCTTTACTCTTGAATTAATTTCATACTTATACCTAGAACTAGCAATTAAGCAATTACGAAAGGAAATTTAGTTCCACTCTCCTCAGATCTTCTAATCTTCCATTCATATGCTTTACTCTTGAATTAATTTCATACTTATACCTAGAACTAGCAATTAAGCAATTACGAGGTAGTTCCACTCTCCTCAGATCTTCTAATCTTCCATTCATACATGCTTTACTCTTGAATTAATTTCATACTTATTCCTAGAACTAGCAATTAAGAGGTAGTTCCACTTTCCTCAGATCTTCTAATCTTCCATTCATAGGCTTTGCTCTTGAATTAATTTCATACTTATACCTAGAACTAGCAATTAAGCAATTACGAGGTAGTTCCATACTCCTCAAGATCTTCTAATCTTGTTCTTATATGCTTTATCTTGAATTAATTTCATACTTATACCTAGAACTAGCAATTAAGCAATTACGAGGTAGTTCCCTCTCCTCAGATCTTCTAATCTTCCATTCATATGCTTTACTCTTGAATTAATTTCATACTTATTCCTAGAACTAGCAATTAAGAGGTAGTTCCACTTTCCTCCAGATCTTCTAATCTTGTTCATAGGCTTTACTGTTGAATTAATTTCATACTTATACCTAGAACTAGCAATTAAGAGGTAGTTCCACTTTCCTCAGATCTTCTAATCTTCCATTCATAGGCTTTACTCTTGAATTAATTTCATACTTATACCTAGAACTAGCAATTAAGCAATTACGAGGTAGTTCCACTCTCCTCAGATCTTCTAATCTTCCATTCATATGCTTCACTCTTGAATTAATTTCATACTTATTCCTAGAACTAGCAATTAAGAGGTCGTTCCACTTTCCTCAGATCTTCTAATCTTCCATTCATATGCTTTACTCTTGAATTAATTTCATACTTATTCCTAGAACTAGCAATTAAGAGGTAGTTCCGCTTTCCTCAGATCTTCTAATCTTCCATTCATAGGCTTTACTCTTGAATTAATTTCATACTTATACCTAGAACTAGCAATTAAGCAATTACGAGGTAGTTCCTCTCCTTTGATCTTCTAATCTTCCATTCATAGGCTTTACTCTTGAATTAATTTCATACTTATACCTAGAACTAGCAATTAAGCAATTACGAGGTAGTTCCACTCTCCTTTGATCTTCTAATCTTCCATTCATAGGCTTTACTCTTGAATTAATTTCATACTTATACCTAGAACTAGCAATTAAAAGCAATTAAGAGGTGGTTCCACTCTCCTTTGATCTTCTAATCTTCCATTCATAGGCTTTACTCTTGAATTAATTTCATACTTATACCTAGAACTAGCAATTAAGCAATTACGAGGTAGTTCCTCTCCTCAGATCTTCTAATCTTCCATTCATATGCTTTACTCTTGAATTAATTTCCTTATACCTAGAACTAGCAATTAAGCAATTACGAAGTGGATTCCACTCTCCTCAGATCTTCTAATCTTCCATTCATATGCTTTACTCTTGAATTAATTTCATACTTATACCTAGAACTAGCAATTAAGAGTAGTTCCACTTTCCTCAGATCTTCTAATCTTCCATTCATAGAGCTTTACTCTTGAATTAATTTCATACTTATACCTAGAACTAGCAATTAAGCAATTACGGGAGTAGTTCCACTCTCCTTTGATCTTCTAATCTTCCATTCATAGGCTTTACTCTTGAATTAATTTCATACTTATACCTAGAACTAGCAATTAAGCAATTACGAGGTAGTTCCACTCTCCTCAGATCTTCTAATCTTCCATTCATATGCTTTACTCTTGAATTAATTTCATACTTATTCCTAGAACTAGCAATTAAGAGGTAGTTCCACTTTCCTCAGATCTTCTAATCTTTGTTCATAGGCTTTACTCTTGAATTAATTTCATACTTATACCTAGAACTAGCAATTAAGCAATTACGAGGTAGTTCCACTCTCACTTTGATCTTCTAATCTTCCATTCATAGGCTTTACTCTTGAATTAATTTCATACTTATACCTAGGGCTAGCAATTAAGCAATTACGAGGTAGTTCCTCTCCTTTGATCTTCTAATCTTCCATTCATGAAACTTTTGCTCTTGAATTAATTTCATACTTATACCTAGGAACTAGCAATTAAGCAATTAGAGTAGTTCCACTCTCCTTTGATCTTCTAATCTTCCATTCATAGGCTTTACTCTTGAATTAATTTCATACTTATACCTAGAACTAGCAATTAAGCAATTACGAGGTAGTTCCACTCTCCTCAGATCTTCTAATCTTCCATTCATATGCTTTACTCTTAAGATTAATTTCATACTTATACCTAGAACTAGCAATTAAGCAATTACGAGGTGGTTCACTCTCCTCAGATCTTCTAATCTTCCATTCATAGGCTACTCTTGAATTAATTTCATACTTATACCTAGAACTAGCAATTAAGCAATTACGAGGTAGTTCCACTCTCCCCTCAGATCTTCTAATCTTCCATTCATATGCTTTACTCTTGAATTAATTTCATACTTATACCTAGAACTAGCAATTAAGCAATTACGAGGTAGTTCACTCTCCTTTGATCTTCTAATCTTCCATTCATAGGCTTTACTCTTGAATTAATTTCATACTTATACCTAGAACTAGCAATTAAGCAATTACGAGGTAGTTCCACTCTCCTTTGATCTTCACAATCTTCCATTCATAGGCTTTACTCTTGAATTAATTTCATACTTATACCTAGAACTAGCAATTAAGCAATTCACGAGGTAGTTCCACTCTCCTTTGATCTTCTAATCTTCCATTCATAGGCTTTGCTCTTGAATTAATTTCATACTTATACCTAGAACTAGCAATTAAGCAATTAAGAGGTAGTTCCACTCTCCTTTGATCTTCTAATCTTCCATTCATAGGCTTTACTCTTGAATTAATTTCATACTTATACCTAGAACTAGCAATTAAGCAATTACGAAGTGGTCCCTCTCCTCAGATCTTCTAATCTTCCATTCATATGCTTTACTCTTGAATTAATTTCATACTTATACCTAGAATAGCAATTAAGCAATTAGAAGTGGTTCCACTCTCCTCAGATCTTCTAATCTTCCATTCATATGCTTTACTCTTGAATTAATTTCATACTTATACCTAGAACTAGCAATTAAGCAATTACGAGGTAGTTCCACTTTCCTCAGATCTTCTAATCTTCCATTCATATGCTTTACTCTTGAATTAATTTCATACTTATACCTAGAACTAGCAATTAAGCAATTACGGTAGTTCCACTTTCCTCAGATCTTCTAATCTTTAGAATTCATATGCTTTACTCTTGAATTAATTTCATATTACTTATTCCTAGAACTAGCAATTAAGAAATTGAAGTTCCACTTTCCTCAGATCTTCTAATCTTCCATTCACTTATGCTTTACTCTTGAATTAATTTCATACTTATTCCTAGAACTAGCAATTAAGAGGTAGTTCCACTTTCCTCAGATCTTCTAATCTTCCATTCATAGGCTTTACTCTTGAATTAATTTCATACTTATGCCTAGAACTAGCAATTAAGCAATTCGAGGTAGTTCCCTCTCACTCAGATCTTCTAATCTTCCATTCATGTGCTTTTACTCTTGAATTAATTTCATACTTATACCTAGAACTAGCAATTAAGCAATTACGAGGTAGTTCCACTCTTCCTCAGATCTTCTAATCTTCCATTCATATGCTTTACTCTTGAATTAATTTCATACTTATACCTAGAACTAGCATTAAGCAATTACGAGGTAGTTCCACTTTTATCCAGATCTTCTAATCTTCCATTCATATGCTTTACTCTTGAATTAATTTCATATACCTAGAACTAGCAATTAAGCAATTACGAAGTGGTTTCCACTCTCCTCAGATCTTCTAATCTTCCATTCATATGCTTTACTCTTGAATTAATTTCATACTTATACCTAGAACTAGCAATTAAGCAATTACGAGGTAGTTCCCTTTCCTCAGATCTTCTAATCTTCCATTCATAGGCTTTACTCTTGAATTAATTTCATACTTATACCTAGAACTAGCAATTAAGCAATTACGAAAGTGGTTCACTTTCCTCAGATCTTCTAATCTTCCATTCATATGCTTTACTCTTGAATTAATTTTCATACTTATTCCTAGAACTAGCAATTAAGAGGTAGTTCCACTTTCCTCAGATCTTCTAATCTTCCATTCATATGCTTTACTCTTGAATTAATTTCATACTTATTCCTAGGACTAGCAATTAAAGAGTGGTTCACTTTCCTCAGATCTTCTAATCTTCCATTCATAGGCTTTACTCTTGAATTAATTTCATACTTATACCTGGAACTAACTTAATTAAGCAATTACGAGGTAGTTCCCTCCTCCTCAGATCTTCTAATCTTCCATTCATATGCTTTTACTCTTGAATTAATTTCATACTTATACCTAGAACTAGCAATTAAGCAATTACGAGGTAGTTTCACTTTCCTCAGATCTTCTAATCTTCCATTCATATGCTTTACTCTTGAATTAATTTCACATACTTATTCCTAGAACTAGCAATTAAGTGGTTCCTTTCCCTCAGATCTTCTAATCTTCCATTCATAGGCTTTACTCTTGAATTAATTTCATCTTATTCTAGAACTAGCAATTAAGAGGTAGTTCCACTTTCCTCAGATCTTCTAATCTTTACATTCATATGCTTTACTCTTGAATTAATTTCATACTTATACCTAGAACTAGCAATTAAGCAATTACGAGTGGTTCATATATCAGATCTTCTAATCTTCCATTCACTTATGCTTTTACTCTTGAATTAATTTCATACTTATACCTAGAACTAGCAATTAAGAGGTAGTTCCACTTATCAGATCTTCTAATCTTCCATTCATATGCTTTACTCTTGAATTAATTTCATACTTATACCTAGAACATAGCAATTAAGAGGTAGTTCCACTTTCCTCAGATCTTCTAATCTTTCATTCTGGGCTTTACTCTTGAATTAATTTCATACTTATACCTAGAACTAGCAATTAAGCAATTACGGTAGTTCCACTCTCCTCAGATCTTACAATCTTCCATTTATATGCTTTACTCTTGAATTAATTTCATACTTATACCTAGAACTAGCAATTAAGCAATTACGAGGTAGTTCCTCCTCAGATCTTCTAATCTTCCATTCATATGCTTTACTCTTGAATTAATTTCATACTTATACCTAGAACTAGCAATTAAGAGGTAGTTCCACTTTCCTCAGATCTTCTAATCTTCCATTCATAGGCTTTACTCTTGAATTAATTTCATACTTATACCTAGAACTAGCAATTAAGCAATTACGAGGTAGTTCCACTCTCCTCAGATCTTCTAATCTTCCATTCATATGCTTTACTGTTGAATTAATTTCATACTTATACCTAGAACTAGCAATTAAGCAATTACGAGGTAGTTCCACTTTCCTCAAAAGATCTTCTAATCTTCCATTCATATGCTTTACTCTTGAATTAATTTCATACTTATACCTAGAACTAGCAATTAAGCAATTACGAGGTAGTTCCACTCTCCTCAGATCTTCTAATCTTCCATTCATATGCTTTACTCTTGAATTACTTTCATACTTATACCTAGAACTAGCAATTAAGCAATTACGAGGTAGTTCCACTTTCCTCAGATCTTCTAATCTTCCATTCATATGCTTTACTCTTGAATTAATTTCACTTCTGCCTAGAACTAGCAATTAAGCAATTACGATGTAGTTCCACTTTCCTCAGATCTTCTAATCTTCCATTCATATGCTTTACTCTTGAATTAATTTCATACTTATACCTAGAACTAGCAATTAAGCAATTACGAGGTAGTTCCACTTTCCTCAGATCTTCTAATCTTCCATTCATATGCTTTACTCTTGAATTAATTTCATACTTATACCTAGAACTAGCAATTAAGCAATTACGAGGTGGTTCCACTCTCCTCAGATCTTCTAATCTTCCATTCTTATGCTTTACTCTTGAATTACTTTCATACTTATACCTAGAACTAGCAATTAAGCAATTACGAGGTAGTTCCTTTCCTCAGATCTTCTAATCTTCCATTCATGTGCTTTACTCTTGAATTAATTTCATACTTACATACCTAGAACTAGCAATTAAGCAATTACGAGGTAGTTCCACTTTCCTCAGATCTTCTAATCTTCCATTCATATGCTTTACTCTTGAATTAATTTCATACTTATTCCTAGAACTAGCAATTAAGAGGTAGTTCCACTTTCCTCAGATCTTCTAATCTTCCATTCATAGGCTTTAACTCTTGAATTAATTTCATACTTATACCTAGAACTAGCAATTAAGCAATTATTTGGTGATTTCACTCTCCTCAGATCTTCTAATCTTCCATTCATATGCTTTACTCTTGAATTACTTTCATACTTATTCTAGAACTAGCAATTAAGAGGTAGTTCCACTTTCCTCAGATCTTCTAATCTTCCATTCATAGGCTTTACTCTTGAATTAATTTCATACTTATTCCTAGAACTAGCAATTAAGAGGTAGTTCCACTTTCCTCAGATCTTCTAATCTTCCATTCTTATGCTTCACTCTTGAATTAATTTCATACTTATTCCTAGAACTAGCAATTAAGAGGTAGTTCCACTTTCCTCAGATCTTCTAATCTTCCATTCATAGGCTTTATATTGGGTCAATTTTATACTTATTCCTAGAACTAGCAATTAAGAGGTAGTTCCACTTTCCTCAGATCTTCTAATCTTCCATTCATAGAGCACACTCTTGAATTAATTTCATACTTTTATTCCTAGAACTAGCAATTAAGAGGTAGTTCCACTTTCCTCAGAATGTCTTCTAATCTTCCATTCATAGGCTTTACTCTTGAATTAATTTCATACTTATACCTAGAACTAGCAATTAAGCAATTACGAGGTAGTTCCACTCTCCTCAGATCTTCTAATCTTCCATTCATATGCTTTACTCTTGAATTAATTTCATACTTATACCTAGAACTAGCAATTAAGCAATTACGAGGTAGTTCCACTTTCCTCAGATCTTCTAATCTTCCATTCATATGCCTTTTACTCTTGAATTAATTTCATACTTATTCCTAGAACTAGCAATTAAGAGGTAGTTCCACTTTCCTCAGATCTTCTAATCTTCCATTCATAGGCTTTACTCTTGAATTAATTTCATACTATTCTAGAACTAGCAATTAAAGAGGTAGTTCCACTTTCCTCAGATCTTCTAATCTTCCATTCATATGCTTTACTCTTGAATTAATTTCATACTTATACCTAGAACTAGGTAGCAATTACGAGGTAGTTCCACTCTCCTCAGATCTTCTAATCTTCCATTCATATGCTTTACTCTTGAATTAATTTCATACTTATACCTAGAACTAGCAATTAGGTAGTTCACTTTCCTCAGATCTTCTAATCTTCCATTCATATGCTTTACTCTTGAATTAATTTCATACTTATACCTAGAACTAGCAATTAAGAGGTAGTTCCACTTTCCTCAGATCTTCTAATCTTCCATTCATAGGCTTTACTCTTGAATTAATTTCATACTTATACCTAGAACTAACAGCAATTAAGCAATTACGAGGTAGTTCCACTCTCCTCAGATCTTCTAATCTTCCATTCATATGCTTTACTCTTGAATTAATTTCATACTTATACCTAGAACTAGCAATTAAGCAATTACGAGGTAGTTCCACTCTCCTCAGATCTTCTAATCTTCCATTCATATGCTTTACTCTTGAATTAATTTCATACTTATACCTAGAACTAGCAATTAAGAGGTAGTTCCACTTTCCTCAGATCTTCTAATCTTCCATTCATAGGCTTTACTCTTGAATTAATTTCATACTTATACCTAGAACTAGCAATTAAGCAATTACGAGGTAGTTCCACTCTCCTCAGATCTTCTAATCTTCCATTCTTATGCTTTACTGTTGAATTAATTTCATACTTATACCTAGAACTAGCAATTAAGCAATTACGAGGTAGTTCCACTTTCCTCAGATCTTCTAATCTTCCATTCATATGCTTTACTCTTGAATTAATTTCATACTTATACCTAGAACTAGCAATTAAGCAATTACGGTAGTTCCACTCTCCTCCGTCTTCTAATCTTCCATTCATATGCTTTACTCTTGAATTACTTTCATACTTATACCTAGAACTAGCAATTAAGCAATTACGGTAGTTCCACTTTCCTCAGATCTTCTAATCTTCCATTCATATGCTTTACTCTTGAATTAATTTCATACTTATACCTAGAACTAACTTAATTAAGCAATTCTGAGGAGTAGTTCCACTTTCCTCAGATCTTCTAATCTTCCATTCATATGCTTTACTCTTGAATTAATTTCATACTTATACCTAGAACTAGCAATTAAGCAATTACGAGGTAGTTCCACTTTCCTCAGATCTTCTAATCTTCCATTCATATGCTTTACTCTTGAATTAATTTCATACTTATACCTAGAACTAGCAATTAAGCAATTACGAGGTAGTTCCACTCTCCTCAGATCTTCTAATCTTCCATTCATATGCTTTACTCTTGAATTACTTTCATACTTATACCTAGAACTAGCAATTAAGCAATTACGAGGTAGTTCCACTTTCCTCAGATCTTCTAATCTTCCATTCATATGCTTTACTCTTGAATTAATTTCATACTTATACCTAGAACTAGCAATTAAGCAATTACGGTAGTTCCACTTTCCTCAGATCTTCTAATCTTCCATTCATATACTTTACTCTTGAATTAATTTCATACTTATTCCTAGAACTAGCAATAAGAGGTAGTTCCACTTTCCTCAGATCTTCTAATCTTCCATTCATAGGCTTTACTCTTGAATTAATTTCATACTTATACCTAGAACTAGCAATTAAGCAATTACGAGGTAGTTCCACTCTCCTCAGATCTTCCTAATCTTCCATTCATATGCTTTACTCTTGAATTACTTTCATACTTATTCCTAGAACTAGCAATTAAGAGGTAGTTCCACTTTCCTCAGATCTTCTAATCTTCCATTCATAGGCTTTACTCTTGAATTGTTCATACTTATTCCTAGAACTAGCAATTAAGAGGTAGTTCCACTTTCCTCAGATCTTCTAATCTTCCATTCACTTGTAAACTATCTTGAATTAATTTCATACTTATTCCTAGAACTAGCAATTAAGAGGTAGTTCCACTTTCCTCAAAGATCTTCTAATCTTCCATTCATAGGCTTTACTGTTGAATTAATTTTATACTTATTCCTAGAACTAGCAATTAAGAGGTAGTTCCACTTTCCTCAGATCTTCTAATCTTCCATTCATAGGCTTTACTCTTGAATTAATTTCATACTTATTCTAGAACTAGCAATTAAGAGGTAGTTCCTTTCCTCAGATCTTCTAATCTTCCATTCATAGGCTTTACTCTTGAATTAATTTCATACTTATACCTAGAACTAGCAATTAAGCAATTACGAGGTAGTTCCTCTCCTCAGATCTTCTAATCTTCCATTCATATGCTTTACTCTTGAATTACTTTCATACTTATTCCTAAGAACTAGCAATTAGAGGTAGTTCCACTTTCCTCAGATCTTCTAATCTTCCATTCATAGGCTTTACTCTTGAATTAATTTCATACTTATTCCTAGAACTAGCAATTAAGAGGTAATTCCACTTTCCTCAGATCTTCTAATCTTCCATTCATATGCTTCACTCTTGAATTAATTTCATACTTATTCTAAATTAGCAATTAGAGGTAGTTCCACTTTCCTCAGATCTTCTAATCTTCCATTCATGGAGGCTTTACTGTTGAATTAATTTTATACTTATTCCTAGAACTAGCAATTAAGAGGTAGTTCCACTTTCCTCAGATCTTCTAATCTTCCATTCATAGGCTTTACTCTTGAATTAATTTCATACTTATTCCTAGAACTAGCAATTAAGAGGTAGTTCCACTTTCCTCAGATCTTCTAATCTTCCATTCATATGCTTCACTCTTGAATTAATTTCATACTTATTCCTAGAACTAGCAATTAGAGGTAGTTCCACTTTCCTCAGATCTTCTAATCTTCCATTCATATACTTCACTCTTGAATTAATTTCATACTTATACCTAGAACTAGCAATTAAGAGGTAGTTCCACTTTCCTCAGATCTTCTAATCTTCCATTCATGTCTTCCTCTTGAATTAATTTCATACTTATACCTAGAACTAGCAATTAAGAGGTAGTTCCACTTTCCTCAGATCTTCTAATCTTCCATTCATATGCTTTACTCTTGAATTAATTTCATACTTATTCCTAGAACTAGCAATTAGAGGTAGTTCCACTTTCCTCAGATCTTCTAATCTTCCATTCATAGGTTTTACTCTTGGATTAATTTCTAATGTCTTATTCCTAGAACTAGCAATTAAGAAGTGATTCCACTTTCCTCAGATCTTCTAATCTTCCATTCATGAGCTTTACTCTTGAATTAATTTCATACTTATTCCTAGAACTGGCAATTGAGGTAGTTCCTTTCCTCAGATCTTCTAATCTTCCATTCATATGCTTTACTCTTGAATTAATTTCATACTTATTCCTAGAACTAGCAATTAAGAGGTAGTTCCACTTTCCTCAGATCTTCTAATCTTCCATTCATATGCTTCACTCTTGAATTAATTTCATACTTATTCCTAGAACTAGCAATTAAGAGGTAGTTCCACTTTCCTCAGATCTTCTAATCTTCCATTCATATGCTTTACTCTTGAATTAATTTCATACTTATTCCTAGAACTAGCAATTAAGAGGTAGTTCCATTTTCCTCAGATCTTCTAATCTTCCATTCATAGGCTTTACTCTTGAATTAATTTCATACTTATTCCTAGAACTAGCAATTAAGAGGTAGTTCCACTTTCCTCAGATCTTCTAATCTTCCATTCATAGGCTTTACTCTTGAATTAATTTCATACTTATTCCTAGAACTAGCAATTAAGAGGTAGTTCCACTTTCCTCAGATCTTCTAATCTTCCATTCATAGGCTTTACTCTTGAATTAATTTCATACTTATTCCTAGAACTAGCAATTCAGAGGTAGTTCCACTTTCCTCAGATCTTCTAATCTTCCATTCATAGGCTTTACTCTTGAATTAATTTCATACTTATTACCTAAAAGAACTAGCAATTAAGAAGGTAGTTCCACTTTCCTCAGATCTTCTAATCTTCCAATTCATTAGGCCTTTACTTCTTGAATTAATTTCATTTACTTATACCTTAAAACTAGCAATTAAGTTTAGTTCCACTTTCCTCAGATCTTCTAATCTTCCATTCCATAGGCTTTACTCTTGAATTAATTTCATACTTGTTCCTAGAACTTAGCAATTAAGAGGTAGTTCCACTTTCCTCAGATCTTTCAATCTTCCACTAATAGGCTTTACTGTAGAATTAATTTCATACTTATTCCTAGAACTAGCAATTAAGAGGTAGTTCCACTCTCCTCAGATCTTCTAATCTTCCATTCATAGGCTTTACTGTTGAATTAATTTCATACTTATTCCTAGAACTAGCAATTAAGAGGTAGTTCCACTTTCCTCAGATCTTCTAATCTTCCACTCATAGGCTTTGGTGTTGAATTAAGTTTATACTTTTACCTAGAATGAGCAATTAAGAGGTGGTTCCGTGTTCTTCAAGTCTTACATCCATATCATGTTGAATATACCGGTTCTTGCTCAATCACCAAAGTTAAGCAATGTTGAACCTGGTCATTACTTAGATGGGTGACCGCTTTGGAATACCAGGTGCTGTAAGCCTTTAGTGACAGATGTGCATTGTAGTGCAGTGGATATCGGCTCGGAAAGAGAAATTGGTGAGCTGAGTTCGAATTCCAGTTGAATACCCTGCATTCATTTAAAATCTGGTTCCCTAAGGAAAGGTATTAGTCCATCCCTTCCTTCCAGTTATGGGTTAAATAACAAGGGTAGGACTTGGGGATCCTACCCTTAAAAACAAATCCCAATGAATCTTGATACTCGAAAAGAAAAAAGTATTACTAGACACCAAACTTATATAAAAACAACAATAAATTGTTGAAAGAAAAAGGTATTACCAACAATAAATAAATAAAATTTAGTTGGTAATAAATGACCTGCCGTGGTTGATATGCCATAAAAACAAAACAACCAACCAACAACTATGCTCTTCAAAATCTCTAATCTCTCAGTCAGAAGTCTTGCAACCAATTGTAGTTTATTGTTATATCCAGCACTTTGGTAGAAGTAAAGATCTTTGGAAGCAAATGGATCTAAGTGCTACCTATCTACTATCAGGGAGAATACCAGACTCCAGTAAATAAAATGCCAAATTACTGGAATGAAATTTGTGATTTCATTTCTTTTTGTGGTAATGATTTCATTTTTTGCCCATTTTCCAGTCTTTGTACTTCTTTTTTTAGAGTAATATTGCTATTTGTGGCACAGAGGATATTGACTCAGAACAAGAACTCGGAGAGCATTGTTCAAATTCCAGTTGATATTCATTGCATTCACTTATGGCCAAATACCCTTGGGAAAGGTATTTATCCATCTCTTCTCCAGCTATAGGTTAAATAGCAGGACAGACTGGTTTCTATAGCCTTGGTTAGCAACTAGTCTGCTGCAGATAGTAATGGCAACCTACTGCAGGAAAATCTTCTGCCTAGTCAGAGATATGATTGTCCAAGCATGTATCGCTTATGTCACTTAACTGACTGATTACTATTTGATAGGGTAGTATTGCCATTTGATGAAGTAGTATTTCTATATGATAGTGTAGTATTACTATATTATAGAATAGTATTGCTACCTGATAGAGTAATATTTCTATTACATAAAGTAGCATTGCTATTTCGTAGAGCTGTGTTGCTATTTCATGGATTCGTTTTACTATTTTATAGAGTAGTACTGCAATTTGATAGAGTGGTATTGCTATTTGAGAAAACAGTATTGCATTTATAAAAACTAGCATTGCTATTTTGTAGAGTAGAATTGCTATTTGATAAAGTAGTATAGCTTTTAATAGCATAGTATTACTATTTGAAACAATAGTATTGCTATTTGATGGATTAGTATTCCAATTTAATAGTGTAGCATTTTGATTTGATAAATAGTATTGCTATTTAACAGAATAGTCTTGCTATCTGATAGAATACTATTGCTATTTGATAAAATAGCATCGCTACCTGATAGAGTAGTATTGCTGTTTGCAATAATAATATTGCTATTTGACACAGAAGAATTGTGATTTGATAGAATAGTATTGATATTTGATAATGTATCTATGCTGTTTGATCCTGTATTATCACTCTTTGATAGAGTTGTGTTGCTATTTGATATAATAGTATTATATTTGCTAGAATAGTATTACTATTTGAGAGAGTAGTATTGTTGTTTTATAGAATAGTATTACTTTTTGAGGTAACAGTGTTGCTATTTTAAGGAATAGTGCTGCTAATTTGTATAGTAGTGTTGCTATCTGATAAAGTAGAATTGCTATTTCATCGACTAGCATTGCTATTTGATTGTGTGGTATTGCTCTTTGATGAAACAGTGTTACTATTTAATACAATAGTATTGCTATTTGATAGAATAGTACTCCTATTTAGTAGTGTAGTATTTTGATTTGATAGAATACTAATGCTATTTGATCAAGTAGAATCTTTGCTATATGATAGAATAGTATTGTTATAACAATATTGTAGTTATTTATTTAAATATTATTGCTATTTGATAGAATAGCATTACTATTTGATCATGTACTATGGCTATTTTGTACAGTAGTATTTCTATTTGAGAGTATTATTTCTGTATGATAGATTAGTATTGCAATGTGATAGAATTGTATTGCTATTTTGTACAGTCGTATAGCCATTTGATTCTGTAGAATTGCTATTTCATAGAGTAGTATTGCTATTAGAGACAATAATATTGTTGTCAGACAGAGTAGCATTGCTACCTGGTAGAATAGTGTTGGTGTCTGAAAGAATTGTATTGCTATTTGAAATAGTAGAATTGCTATTTGATAGAATAGTATTGTTGCTCGATAGAGTAGAATTGCTATTTGATTCAGTAGTATTCCTATAGAATAATATTGCTCTTAGAGTTGCATTGCTATCAATATAGTACTATTAATATTTGATGGAATGATATTACTATTTGACAAAATAGTATTATAATGTTTTTAGTGTCGTGCTGCAATTTGATAGCCTAGTATTGCTCTTTGAAAGAATTGCATTCCAATTTGGTAGAGTAGTAGTTCAATTTGATAAAAAAGTATTGCTATTTGATAGAATACTGTTTCTAATTTATAGAATATTATTACTATTTGCTAGAGTAGTATTGCTATTAAAACAGTATTGCTATTAAAATAGTATTGCTATCAGATATAGTAGTATTGCTATGCAGTAAAATAGTTTGCTGTTTGATAGAATAGTATTGCTATTTAGAAAAATATTTTTGGTATTTGTTAAGAGTAGTATGGCTATTGATAAAGATATATTGCAATATAATAGACTAACATTACTATTTATAGAATAATATTGCAATCTGATTTAATAGTATTATTATTTGATAGAAATGTTGCAACTTGTTAGAGTAGGATGGCTATTTGAAGAAGTAGTATTGCTATTTGATCAAATATTATTGCTATTTGATACAGTTTTATTGCTATCATAGAATAGTATTGCTATTTGCTAGTGTACTATTGTCATCTGATGGAGTATTATTGCTTTTTAATAAAGTAGTGTTGCTATTTGATAGAGTTGTATTTCTATTTTAGCATAATACTGCAGTTGAATTCATTGTATTCACATATGCGCAAATACCCTTGGGAAAGGTATGAATCTGTCTCTTCCTTCCAGTTATGGGTTAAATAGCAGGACAGATTGGGTTCTATAGCCTTGGTCGGCAACCAGTCTACCTTAGAAAGCAATGGCAACCTACTGCAGGATAATCTTCTGCCCAGTCAGTCATGTCTCTTTCGAGACATGATCACCTATGCATGTATCACATATGGCACTTAACTGACTGACTGCTATTTAATAGAGTAGTATTGCTATTTGATACTTGCATTGCTACCTGATAGTATAGCATTGATATTTGATTTAGTTGTATTGCTATCTGATAGAATAGTATTGATATTTGATAGAGTATTATTGCAATTTGAAAGATTAGTATTCAGATTTCATAGAGTATTAATCATAGCATAGTATTGTAATCTGTTAGAATAATATAGATATTATTACTGTGTGATAGTATAGTATTGCAATATGATAGAGTAGTATTGCTATTTGACAGTTGTATTGCTATTTGATAGAGTTTTATTACTATTTCATGTAAATGTATTGTTATTTGAGACAGGTGTATTGCTATTTCAAAGAATAGTATTGCTACTTGATAGAATATTATTGCTATTTGATACAGTACTACATTTTTTATAAAGTAGTATTGCTCAACTAATCTTCTGAGTGTTTTTCTCTTTTAGTTAAAAAAAGCAAAATTTTGATTTCCCCCGTAAAGTGATACATCACTTATTATTCCTAATACCTTCTGATCCGACTTGCCGCTTCACATACTGTTAGATTTCAGCATCATCATTGATTTTGATGGATTATTGATTCCGAGATTGAAATAGAAATGGTATGAGAAACTCCTAACACTTTCGTTATGAATCTGCTTCCTTTACTGTCAGGCAAATTTAAATCAGTGGAGATTATTGCTGCATGAATTATCTGGAGTAAAATCCTCATCTTTATTGTTTTGATTTTTTTGTTCTGCCCAACATGCTCTCCATACTTGCTCATCTTATTTAAAGTTCCAAGACTTAAATATTTTTGCTATTCTATTAATTATTCAGCCTGTTTATCCATAACTCCAAATATTTTTCTCTTGTATATATATATATATATATATATATATATATATATATATTGCACCTTGAATATATATATATATATATATATATATATATATAATATATATATATAATATATATATATATATATATATATATATATATATATTCAAGATGCAGTATATATATATATATATATATATATATATATATATATATATTCAAGTTACAATTTATATATTAAAGGTTGTCATCTAAATTATGCAAAAATGAAAATAACACTGACATCTCATTTTGACAAATATATTTACTAAAATTACACAACAATATCTTTTTTTTATAATCATATCACCTCAAGTAAGGCATTTTATTGCCACTGTTTTGCAGGGGGTTACATAGGAGGAAAGTTTTGAGAAAGAGTGACAGCTTATAGAGGGTATCAGGGAGTGGGTAAGAGAAAGATGAGAATACTGATGAGAGTGGAGTGGACAGAGAAAAGAGCATGAGAAAGAGGATGCAGGCTAGTGAGATAGGAGATGACTATTGACTTTAAATTTAAATTCTTGGAGATTATAGCTGTTGGGAAAGCAATGAATGCCAAAAAGTAAATTTATTCAATGAAATCACTATTGACTTTAATCATAGTCTCCAGATGACTTCAGAAACTCCTGCAACTTTTCTAGACAATCCGTTTGTTTAAGTTGGTCATTGCTGCGATAATCCTTGTTATCTTTGCTGTTATAAGAAGTTTTGTTGATCTCTCGCTCAACTGCAGTAAATAGAAAGTGAAAGACTCACTTTTCTGATAGTTACAAGGTTCCAATCCCTAAAACAGAAAATAAACATGAAGTTTAATTCATTAGGTTGTCCCAAAAGTCCATAAACACTTGCGAAATGGGTCTATCTGGTCCAGCACAATCGAGACAAGCAATGGGTTCAGAAAAGGCAAGAAACACCATCGGTTCCAAAACAAAATCGATTCAGCAAGAAAGTCATGTTGTGCGTTTGTTGGAACTTTGAAGGAATTGTGCTTTTTGAGTTGGTTCCAAATGGTCGTGCCATCAGTGCCAAACTTTACTGTGAGCAACTTGAGCAGGTCTACCAAAAGTTAAAGCAAAAGTACCTGGCTCTGATCAACTGAATGCGCACTTTGATGCAGCAAGACAATGCCAAGCCACACACCGCCAGGAAGACCAAAGACAAGTTTGAAGAGCTGGATGGCATTGAGGTTTTGCCACATCCAGCCTACCATCCTGACTGTGCTCCATTAGATTACTGCCTTTTCCGCTCAATGCAACACTTTTCTTTGATTCGACTCGCTTGATGAAGTCAAGGAAGCGTGTCAAGAATTCTTTGATTCGAAGCCAGCTGAATGGTACTTTGACCAGATCCAAAAGCTTGCAGATCGATGGCAGAAAGTCTTGGAAAATGATGGTCTTTATTTTGAGCAATAATTTTTGTTGTTTTTGCGAGTAAAATTTCAATTTTTTTGCAAGTGTTTTCTGGTAACCTTAGATTACTTGGCAAGTAAAATTTCAATTTTTTGCAAGTGTTTACAAACTTTTGGGACAATTTAATATTAAAGTGAATTGAAAGTATCTTTGTGTGTGTGTGTGTTTATGGGGGGGGGGGGGTGGAAATCTTATATAATTACCTATACTGGATTAAGTTCTTTGATAATATTTGCATGAATTTCATAAAGCATTTATAAGTCTTGAAAGAGCTTTATTAAATAGAAAATTGGCATCAGTATTCTTGGGACTGTTCTTGGTGTACCAACTTAATGAAACCAACATCAGCATTGATGACAGCTACAGGTACCTCCGCTAATTTTTGATATCTAAGTTTTAAAATGAATTTTTTAAAATGAAAAAAGCTTTCTCAAAGCTGTCATTTTAGCTATGATTAAATTTACTATTTCCAGTAAGCAAAATAATCTGGTATATTTCAAACAGAAATTATATCATTTAAAATCTCAATTTTTTTTAACTTTTTCACTTAAAACATTAAAAACATATTTTTTTATATATTTGTAAACAAAAATTAATTCTTGGTTTTAAAAATCTTGCAAAAATAAAATATATATATATCTGTGGCATGTTATTTTGGGAAAACTAGAAAATTTAAAGTTAAATTAATCTGATTTGAGACAAATATTACTTGCTTATTGTATGAAATGTTGTATATAAGCATTTCTTAATCACAGAGGTCTTGTTTTTCTGATATGTTGATTGATGACTGACAGACATATTGACAAGCTAAGTATGGTTGATCAGAATTGACATAAATTGATGAAACCTAAGATAACATTTTCTTTTTGGTTTTAAACTACCTTATAATTTAAAAAAATAACATATTTTCAGCAATTATCTAATATTTTATTGAATTTTAGTTACTTTAGCTTTATAGCTAAAGTGAAATGAAAGAATTGGTAACAGCTGAAAAAGTTTATATGAGGGTTTTTATAAGGGAAACAACTCTTGAAACATATTAACCGTTTAATCAAAATGTCACATATGAAACACCATACTTAACAAAAAAAGTATATTTCTATCCACATGAAATAATTAGAAAAATATTAGAAAATATAGTATCCACTTAATAACTTAATAAATTAACTTCAACCAGGCTGTGAAGAATTTTTAAAAGATTTTTGAAATTTTATAAATTATTATAATTAAAAAAATGAAAACAATTTTTCTTTAGACTATAATGTCCTTAATATATATTATTTATAAAAGCACTTAAAAGCTTATCTAATTAAATAATGTCATAGTTTTATTGAATTTTTTTAACTATTCAGGGCAAATTTTCAATTACTGATTGAAAAAAAAGATGATTTACATTCCCCAAGAATTCCTGCATTTAACTAATAAAACAAAGTTTCACAACAGTTTTTAATTTCTAGAAATTTCATGAAATTACTTGGAGGTGAGTAACAGATGTAAAAAAAATATTTTTACCAAGATTATCAAAAAATAATGAATTCCAAAATAATTTCATTCATTTGTAAATAAGTCCTGAAAATTTCATTAAAATCTAACTATTATTTGACTTTTGCAAAAAGTTCCAAATGAATTAAAGCATTTTTTCACAAGAAACAAAAGAGCTTTATTATGATTACATTATTCGCAGTAAACTCTGGTAAAAACTTTGTCACCCACTAACAAAAAAAGACAAGATATTTTACCAAAATTTTGAACATGTTAGAGAAGATTAAAATAGTTTATAAAATAATTAAAAAATACTTTGGTCTTTCCTCTTAATAATAACATAGATATTTTGACAAAAAAACGTTTTTATTTAGTTTGGGTCCTTTTTCTTCACGCTATGCTGTTTTTTCATCAAATTAGTGGGAGTATCTACTTCAATACAATTTCTCAAACATAGATATGTCCCAATCAGACAATCTTTATCTATATTAGACTTGCTAATTATCATTCTAGGATGTACGTTGTGGAGCAGTGGATATCAACTCGGAACAAGAAATCGGGGAGCCGAGCTCAAATCCCAGTGGAATTCCTTGCATTCACTTATGCACATATACTCTTGGGAAAGGTATTAATCTGTCTCTTCCCTACAGTTATGGGTTAAATAACTGGACAGATTGGGTTCTATAGCCTTGGTTGGCAACCAGTCTACCGCAGAAAGTAATGGCAAACTACTGCGAGGTAATCTTCTGCCCAGTCAACCATGTCTCTTTTGAGACATGATCGCCCAAGCGTGTTTCACATATGTCACTTAACTGACTGACTGAATTATCAGTGTTTGTATTGAAGCTTCTGGTATGAATGCCAAGCAGTACAACATTCTGTTTCCAAATTTCTGGCAGAGTAAATTGCATCAAGGTGGTCTTTTTCTCACAGATAGTGCCCAACTAACCATACTATGCAGATGAGAAAATAAATAAAAAAAACAATAAGCATGCCCAAAATTAAAAATATTAAATCAGGCGATTTGCAATAAGTGATTTTACAGTTTACCGTTTTTTTTTAAGAACGTTCACGTAACAGTGGTTTTTTTTAACACTCACATGGATGAAAACGTTATAATTTCTTGTAATTTTAAAAATTGTCCATTCAAAAATTCCCTGCCACGTGAACATTAAAAAAAAAAACCCCTGTTACGTGAGTGTTCTTAAAAAAAAAAAGGAAATGGTAAAATCAGTTATTGCAAATCGCCTAAAGACACCACTCATGGTAGAAACCTAGGTCATGTAATAACTCATTTACAAATGGAAAATATTCAAAAGTTCTACAATATAATTGTATTGAACACTTTTTAATAGAAATGTGCACTGGTATAATTTTATTATAACCAAAAATTAAGTAATTAAACAATATATATATATATATATATATATATATATATATATATATATCCGAGTGAGTACAGAATGAAGAAAGAAATTTTTTTTCCCCCTCCATTCAATCAATCAGTTAACTTCAAACTGGGGCATAAATTTCTTAAATTAGTAGAGAAGCACTTTACCAAAAATAACCCTCTGAGCAAAATCTTCAATAAAAATACCATAAAATTAGGCTATAGCTGTTCCAATAATCTACAAAAAATAATCAAAATGCATAACACCAAAATATTAAAAATACACAGCAAAAATAAATCCAACACTAATACAAGTCCGTCCCATGATAACAACCTCTGTAACTGTAGAAACCCCAACCAATGCCCCATGACCAATAAATGCCTGACAAAATCTCTGATATATATGTGTTCGATTTCATCAATAGAAAATCCTAAAGATGAAAAAATATATATTGGGAATACCATGAATGTATTTAAAAAGCGCTTTTACAATCACCTCTCATACTTCAATAACAAAGAAAAATAAAACATGACATCTCTCTCCAAATACTTTTAGAAATTAAAAGACTAAAATAAAACACCTAAGGTTAAATGCAAAACCCTCAAGCAAGCAAGAACAGCAAAATCTATAAAAGAACCATGTTTTCTTTGCCTTCAAGAAAAAATAGAGATCCTTAAATATATAAATAGTAACAAGCTTTTAAATCAGAGGCACGAAACCACAGTAAAGTGCAAGCACATTAGGGACCTAACCCTACAATCATGCTAGGAAATACTAGGAGTTTGATTAGATATTCTTATTATAAAAGATTAAAAATGCTATAGAAAAAATCGATCTAATAAATCCTTAAAGTAAGATCTAATACCCACAAAAACATCTAAATAAATAAAACGTAAAATGAAAAGAAATAAACAGGATTCCAAACTATTACTAAAGTCTACAGCAATAACCTTACTTACCGCAATAACCTTAGTTAAATACAAAAATATTCCGTACTGAAAAATCAAAATTAAACGTAAAAAATGGCTCCCAAACTCGAAAAAGAATCCAAATTCCTATATTCAAAATTAAGATTAAATATACTATTTCAGAATAATTATATCATACACAAAAATAAACTGTAAGTACATTAAAGATCTAACCCTACAATCATGCTAAAAAATACTAGAAATTTGATTAGATATTTTTATTATAAAAGATGAAAAATGCCATAGAAAAAATCGATCTAATAAATGCTTAAAGTAAGATCTAATACCCACAAAAATATCTAAATAAATAAAATAAAAAATTAAAAGAAATAAACAAGATTCCAAACGATAATTATGAAAAATAAAAAATTAAAAGAAAAAAACCAATCCTCTAAACTCAAAATTAAGATTAAATATACAACTTTATATAAAAACCTGATAAAATACAAATTTGCATTTACTTCCTAAAAAATACAAGTTTAGATTTTTTGGAAATAACTTTGCCTAAATACAATAATACTCCAAACTTGAATAAAAAAAAACCTATCCCGCTAAAATAAAAATATAAAAAACAAAAATAAAATTAAAAAATATTCCGTACTGAAAAAATCAAAATTAAAAAGAAAAAACACTCCACCCTTATCACATCTATCTAAGGAACCCCGAGGGGAAAGCCTTGCCACAAAATGAAAGAGAATACATAAAATCGGCCTGGTAACAACAGACATCAATTAATCAAACACTAGCCAACCACAACATTGTCCTAAAAATTCTTCAGGTCAACAAACAAGATAAGTTCCCCAATCACAAAAAACCCCCACACAAACACACAAAACTGACCAAGTAATCAAACCCCTCCACACACCACGTTCTTCAAAATTCTAACCAAAAGATATACTCAACCGATAAAAACGTACATTCCAACAGATAATGCCATTAATCAACAATTTAGCACTTACACACCAAGTTCTTCAAAAGTCTAACGGTCAAAATGAAAGCCACATTCCCTTCATTATCAATAACCCCAACCAACCCCACAACAACAATGAACCAAATATAAACAGCGGATGATTCCAGTTCTTGCTTATTCCTTCTGACGAAACGTTGGACACCCAATGTTATGTTCAAACAAACATATGATTGTAGAGGACATATATAGAAAAAATTATGTACATGTTCTAAAACATAATTTATAATATATATATATATATATATATGATTGTATATATATATATATATATATATATATATATATATATATATATATATATATATATATATATATATATATATATATATATATATCATATATATATATATATATATATATATTATAAATTATGTTTTAGAACATGTACATAATTTTTTCTATATATGTCCTCTACAATCATATGTTTGTTTGAACATTGGGTGTCCAACGTTTCGTCAGAAGGAATAAGCAAGAGCTGGAATCATCCGCTGTTTATATTTGGTTCATTGTTGTTGTGGGGTTGGTTGGGGTTATTGATAATGAAGGGAATGTGGCTTTCATTTTGACCGTTAGACTTTTGAAGAACTTGGTGTGTAAGTGCTAAATTGTTGATTAATGGCATTATCTGTTGGAATGTACGTTTTTATTGGTTGAGTATATCTTTTGGTTAGAATTTCGAAGAACGTGGTGTGTGGAGGGGTTTGATTACTATATATATATATATATAGTTTAATTACTTAATATATATATTATTATTATTACTTAATTACTTAATATATAGCTGGAAGAAGATATACAAACACAATTCAAATGAGAAAATGCAAGAAATACTATGTTAGACAGTATCAGATATGTGTGTGGTGCAGTGGATATCGGCTCAGAACAAGAAATCAAAGAGCCAAGTTCAATATCCAGTTGAATTTGTTGCATTCACTTACGTGCAAATACTCTTGGGATTTCATTGCTTCTCCCTCCATCTATGGATTAAATAACAGAAGAGATTGTGTTCTACAGCCTTGATTGGCAACCAGTCTACGACAGAAAGTAATGACAACCTACTTTGGAGACATGATTACTCAAGCATGTATCACTTATGGCACTTAAATGACTATGTTAGATATTTTTTCCTTTGGAAACGTGCACTGTCTACAAACATTCATCTTAATAAATTACTTCCTCATTTAATTACCGGGGAAGATTTTCTGATTTTTCCCTGTTGAATTTACAATATGTCACTTTCCTATTACGAGGTAGAGTATTTAGAAACAATCACAATAAACATAAAAAATGACAGAAAGCTGAATGAGGTTGGCTATCTACAGTCTTCTCGTATCTTATACATTTTCTCAATATAGATTTATAACCAACTTGCAGTATAGCCCAGCATTGCTTGGGTATAATGAAAGCTTTCAAACTAATCCATGGTCCTGGAGCTCAGACTCTTTGGACATTGGCACAAAAGACTAAAAAGCAATCGTTGTTTCCAGTTAAAGCGAAACCATAAACTGAAAGAAAAATGAATGGGTGTAAGTCAAAGTTTGATTTCCTGGTATTGATATCAAAAAATTTTTTTCATCATAAACTGAATTTTGAAGGCTAAATAAGTCCTCTGAGTAAATGGTATCATGGCTGAGACTGAGAACTACAATTATACCTACTTAGAGCCAAACCCAAAGCAAAAAATAAAATAAAAGGGCTGAAAAAAAATAGACATACAGGCAGATAAACAGACACACACACAAACATCTTGCCTTTTATATATATATATATATATATATATATATATATATATATATATATATATTATCAATTTTCTGCACTATTGTAAGAACTGCAACCTTGAAATTTCTGAATATCGTTTCTTATGTCTTTGTCTATGAGTGTATCAAATTTGATTGAAATCAGACCACTCCTTCTATAACCTGATTTTTTTGATTATCGATTTTCAATTATCGGGGGGGGGGGTACCTTGACACAAAACCTAGCTAAGCACACTCACAGACACTTATAGTACAACTTTGTAAATTTTCAAGAAAATCAGTTCAGCCATTTCAGAGTCTATAGGTAACAGACACACACACAGACACATACACACACACACAGACAAAGTTCTATTTATAAATAAGTTTACATTAGATTAGATTAGATTAGATATTTTTGGTCATGAACAGGAAGCTATCTCCTCAAAAACTTAAAGCAGAATGACATATTTGAATTTCTACACATGGTTCCTGCAGATCTTCCATCTGAAAAACAATTCTAAAGAAATATATTGATCAATCAGAGAACAGAAAAATATATTTGAAAGTGATCCACTTGTGTCTTTCAAAAATGTATAAGTACACATGATTTTGTCTCTTATCTTCATAGTAACTCTAGCTATTCCCCTGGACCCAAGTTCAGACTTGCATTTGTTACCCTCTCATCCCGCGTTCTGTACCTCTCTTTCTTCTTCGAACAACATTTCATAAAGACAGACACAAAGAGCACACAATGAAACCAACAATAAACTGAGCGGACACATCAAAGACATTTCGAGTACAACTACATGCAAGCTCCTACATACACCCTTATCATCAGTACTGCTTTCATACATTTAACTTACTTTTTTCCTGACAAGACTATTATAAACTCTTCTTACCAACCTTGTACCAGACGTATGAACATTACTATCATTTCGTATGATACAGAATTATTTAATGTTGATATAAATTATTATTTTTATCCATCATCTTGAGTGTTCTTATTTTCACACATCTTTTATAGTGGACTATAAATTTAATAAGGCCAAATTAAAACACACAAAAAGTCCTTTAATCGTATTTCATCTCCACCTTCTACATATATATGATTCCTTTGATAAAAACATTATTTAGCCTGAAGATAACTTTTTTGAAAGTTATAGAAGAATTTACATTTCGACATTCAATTTCCTAATATATATATTTATATATATATATTAGTCATCCACATACAAGCCTGTTTCACTGTAACACAGCTCATCAGTGTGGCTAGACACATCCACTTGCTTCTGGCCTGGATCAAAACTCGACCTTTTTCGTGTCAGTCAGAGTTTCTACCCACTAAGCCATAGGCGCATGGAATCAGAGAAGGGAAATTATAATGTGTTGTATATAAGCAGTGTATACACATGCCAGTCACCGGAAGAACTCAATTCATTTATATATATATATAGTGTTAAATTGTAACAATGTTTAGTGCCAAAATTGATGGATATTTTTTAGTAGTTTACTGATGGAAAGGCATTTTAGGCAAGCAGGTTTTTTGTCATAAAGTGCTCGATATCAAGATAGAGATAGAGCATTAATAGAATTAATGTGGAGAATCTTGTTACTTAGCTGAGCAGTGTTATTTTAGTCATGCCAACTTTAAACTTTCATGAAGGCATTGTACAGTATTTGTCTATATTTCTGAGATGAGGTAGTATTTACACTATTTACATCATTTGGACTATTGTCCTCATCTTTGTTGCCATTTGTACAACATTTTAGCCATTGTACACTCCGGCCTTCTTCAGGTGCTAGAAATTTCTAACCAAACCCTTTATTACCATCACTGGGGTATATCATTCTCATTCCTTGTGAGCTGCTTCTGTTAGTCATGAGTTATCTCTTTTTAACCTGACTCTCTAAGTTACTTGTTCACCACTGTAGCCTGGTATTGAACTCACAACACTGGAACTAACCAATGCCTATATCTATTGAGTCATGTGTTCTTGAAGACATCAGCGATTGAATTCCTACAGAGAAATGAGAACATCATCATACTACCAGTTGACAAAAGCATTGCAACTGTAGTGAGGGACTAAACTGAATACATTAAGACCTCATTAGAAGTGATAGCTGTAGCAAGGTAAAGAAAGATCCCACATTGAAAATGGAATGGCAGCTGTTGCAGATCCTAATCAAGAAAAAGGATCACTTCCAGCTTAGGATATACAGGCAATTAGTCTCAACATTACAGCAAGCTACCTCACCTGTTTGATCTGCCTAAGATTCACAAGGAGAGTATTCAACACAGGCCAATTGTTAGCAGCATAGGCTTGGTGTGCCACCCTCTGAGTCTCTTCCTAGTAGATAATATATGTTAGAAACTCTGCCCACTTCATGGAACTTATCAATGATGCTCCCATCTAATGTAACCAAATGGTGAACCTGTTCACCAAGGTACTCACGGTGGAGGCACTATCAGTAGTCAGGGACAAACTAGCCTTGGACTCATCCCAAGGAGAATGTACCAGTTTTCCACTAGATTACCTGATGGCAATGCTGACTTTCTACACACAAACAACACACTTCAGATTGTGGATTGGGATCAGACATATATCAACAGGATAGCAATGGACTCACCATTATTACCATCACTGGCTTAGAAGTGATGGCATTAAAATCCACAGCTCTAAAGCTAATTCTATGGCTGAGATACGTTGATGACACCTTCATATTCTGGTTACACTAGAAAGAGGTCCAGACATTATTGGACCATGTGAACTCAATAAGATCATTGATACAGTTCACCATGGAAAAAGAGAAAGACAAAAACTGACATTCCTGGATGGGTTAATAGCTCGAACAGAGAGTGGGGTTCAAGACATCCGTATACCGGAAGCCAACATTCACAGGACAATACATCAACTTCAACTCCCACCACCCATACAATGTAAAGAAAGGGATCGTCCACTGCCTGCAACATCAAGCAAAAGTCATAAGCAGTGACCTGGAGACATACGAACAGGAAATGGTCAGTATAAGCAGTACCCTACAATGTAACAATTATCCAGGGTACAGGACAACAACTTCAACGAACATGGAAGGGAGGGTGCATGAAGATAACTCTCAGAAAACAGCCTTGGTCTGTAAAGGGATTATCAGAGAAAATGCAAAGATTAGTGGCCATATAACATCAGGACGATCTTCAAAAGTGGTTCTACACTTTTCAGCTACAGACCCTCAACAGAGAAAGATATGACTAAGGACACTGTGTACATCATTCCATGTAACTGTGGAAAGAAATATAAAGGAGAAACAGGCCACCCCATTAAAATACGGCTACAAGAACATTGCAAGGCTGTAACATGAGGGGAGATAGAAAAATCGGGTGTAGCTGACCACATATGAAGGAAGAAAGGGGATCACCGCCCCCTTATGGAATGGAGTTTAAATAATAGATAGAAAACACCACTGGAAACTACATAAACTTAAGGAATCAGCACATATGCTAGGCTACAAAAATCTCCTAAGTCGACCAAGCACAGAGATGAATATAATAAGGGAACCAGTAATACGGAGTGCTAGAGAAAATCATTAGTGCCAAAAATTGCAATATGAGCTCTGGTAAAAAATACTAGAGAAAACCATTAACATCAAAAATTGCAATATGAACTCTGGTAAAAAAAAAAAGGGTTACTAAAACATTAGGTTTACAAGTCCCAGAAATTTAATCACTGATGTCTTCAAGGCTCAGTGGATATAGGTGTTGGTTAGTTCCAGTGACTTGACCCAAAAAGTTGTGAGTTCAATACCCGGCTACAGCAGTGATAAACAAGTAACTTAGAGAGTAGGGTTAAAAAAGATAACTCATGACTACCAGAAGTGGCTTCGCATAAGGGATGAGATTGATATAGCCCAGTCATCATAATAAAGGGTTTGGTTCGAAATTTCTAGTACCTGAAGAAGGTCATAGCATACAACGGCCAAAATGTTGTGGAAATGACATCGAAGATAAGGACAATGGTCTGAATAATGAAAATAAGGCATTGTACACTATTTACATTGTTCGAACTATTGTCCTTCTCTCTATTGTCAAATTTCTGACTTTTCGACCCTTATACACTCTGGCCTTTTTCAGGTGTTTGAAATTTTGAACCAAACATTTTATATCATCTACTGGGTTAATTTGTTCTAATTCCAGGCATGGCACGTATATAGTGTAAAAAAGAAACATTTATTAACCTATAACTTACAAGAACCCTTAAGAAAAATTTTGGTTGAAAATACAAAAATACTATTTAAATCACAATATCAAAGGCACCTCGCTATAAGAGAGGCACTATATATCAAAGAATTTTCTCCTACTTCAACCTTACATTATTTAACAGTGGAAATGGAGTTTTGAAAGTTTTTAAAAAATAGATACTCATGCAATACCCGGCCATGTGCATCACATGATAGCCTTAAAGAACTATTCTTTTCAAAAATACAAAAAATTACATTTCTGTCAAATATGAAGATATAATAACAACATCCTTGAAAAGGGCTAGTGAAGTGGTTGAAAGTGCTTGGGAAGTTGAAAATTATGGAACATTTTTATATTCCTTATCTCCAGCAAAAAAGAAAATATGTAAGAAGAAAGGAAAAATGAAAAATTAATAAAATCTTCCTTGATGAGGGGGGAGTGAAATCGGTTGTTTTTTCTTTTAAGATTTATCCATCATTATGCTCTGTAATATTAAAATTATTACTTTCAAAGCAATATACATATATATATATATATATATATCTTAATACATAATTTATGAGAACCCTTAAGAAAAATTTTGATTGAAAATACAAAAATACTATTTAAATCACAATATCAAAGGCACCTCACTATAAGAGAGGGACTATATGTCAAACACTTTTCTCCTACCATCAACCTTACATTATTTAACAGCGGAAATGGGATTTTTTAAAAAATACAGATGCTCACATGATGCCCAGCCACATGCATCACATGAGAGCCTTAAAGAACTCTCCTTTTCAAAAAATACACACACACACACACACACATATATATATATATACAAGTGAGTATAGAACGAGGAGAGAAAAGAAAAATTTTTTTCCATCCAAAACATTAATTTAAAACAGTGCTCGATATATGATGTATAGAGCTGTGAATATTTATTATAAATTATGTTTTAGAACATGTACATAATTTTTTCTATATATGTCCTCTTCCCTACAATCATATGTTTGTTTCAATGTTGGGACTCCAACATATCATCGGGAGACGGAACCCGATGACATGTTGGAGTCCCAACATTGAAACAAACATATGATTGTAGGGAAGAGGACATATATAGAAAAAATTATGTACATGTTCTAAAACATAATTTATAATATATATATATATATATATATATCCATTATAGAAAAACAGAGTATCCTCTCAGATACGAGTATCCATTAAAAATAATGTTCAAACAAATAAATTTAAATAAATATGTTGGTTAATACCATTTCGCAACTTTTGATAAGATTTCATTATAGAATATCATATTTTTGCTTGTTTCTGTATTTATTGCTGCAAAACAGCACAAGTGGTTCTTTGTATTACCCTTACTCTGAGCTCGGTACCAATAACACTGCCTTGATTTAAAGAATATAGCAATTTCTAGTTTAATGAGGTAATCAGTTTTTGAGACTCTTTAATTCAGCATAAATTGACAACTCAAATTGTCTGTCCAAGGGAAATAACTCCAGATTTGTTAACCGTTAATTAGAGAGTGGCTGCCCTTTATCTTAATAAGCAAATCATTTGTGAATTAACTGAAAATGATTTTTACTATGTTTACACTCCTTTTACACTTACACAGTGGATATCGGCTCGGAACGAGAAACCCGTGAGCCGAGTTCGAATTCCAGTCGGCCCTGCTATTTAACCTATAGCCGGTGGAAGAAGAAATGGATTAATACCATTCCCAAGGGTATTTGTGTGTAAGTGAATAAAATGAATTCAACTGGAATTCGAACTTGGTTCTCTAATTTCTCAGTCCAAGCCAATACCCATTGCATTACAACACACATCCCTATCAAATAGAAACACTACTCCATCAAATAGCAATAAAAAAAATAGATAAAAATCTACTTATAGCAATATACTATCAAATAGGAACAATATTCTTTAAATAGCAACTATGGCCATAGAAAAGTAATATTGATAAAATTTACTACAGTTGAGAGGTTTGTATATACAAGGATAGATTATAATAGACAAGGATAGATTATAATTGTGAAGAATGAAGAAGTGCTAAATGTTAAAAGTAACTTTTTCATTAATTGATTCAGTGAGATTTTGGCAGTCTCTACTTCATGTTAAGTCACTTCCTATTTATATTATAATTATTTTCATATACTAATTATTACTAATGCAATTTATTATTATTATTAAAGCGTTCATCGCTGATGTGCAATTTTACTTGATGTAAAGGAGTGTCAGTCAGTTAGTTAAGTGCCATACGTGATACATGCTTGGACGATCATGTCTCAAAAGAGACATGACTGACTGGGCAGAAGATTATCCCGCAGTAGGTTGCCATTACTTTCTGCAGTAGATTGGTTGCCAGCAAAGACTATAGAAACCCGATCCTCTTATTTAACTCATAACTGGAGGAGGAAGAGATGTATTCTACTGTTAAGTAGTAATTAGTGGGGGATCAGTTTATTACTTCATAACAATAGAAAAACGGTCCCCCACTTTATGCCCAGTAGAAGCCTTAATCATATTTTCATCTATTATATTCAGTTAGTCAGTTAAGTGCCATACGTGATACACGTATGGCACTTAACTGACTAACTGAATATAATAGATGAAAATATGTCACATCAAGCCTGAAGAGAGTTGGGCTTTGTCAGGCTATTTTGCCCTAGACACACCAGTGCTGCAACACCTGCATAGGGTGCCCTGCAGTTTCAGTAGGTTATGGGACTGTGATGTGATGTGATGTGATCTCAGTTATTTTCTGATCTAAAAATATGAAGATCAGTCAAGTTTTCATCTGCCTCTGTTGTTAAAAATTCCGAAAATAAGTTTATTTCAAATCATTTTCTCTCCCATGATGTGTCCTGTGGAGATTCTCTTTTTTTTTTCTTTTTTTTTTTTTTTTACTTAAGCAATCAGGGTGGCTTAGAAAAGAGCCATCAAGAAAAATTTGTCCAACCTATGCTAGCATGGAAAAGAACTTTTACTTTTTCTTTTTCTTCTTCTTCTTCTTCTTCTTATTATTATTATTTCTATGGCCATCCTCCTCCTCCTCCTTCTCCTGGTTCCACCAAAGAATTCCACCAAAGTCACGTCAGCCATACATTTTACTCGTCAGTTTGGCTACAGAAACTTCTAGGAAGAAGTATTGACATACTTACTTTGAATTAAGAATTACCCTTCTCCTATGTGCATTGTGATATAGTGAATATCAACTCTGAACAAGAAATCAGGTAGCTGAGTTCAAATTCCAGTTGAATTTCTTGCATTCACTTACGCACAAATACTCTTGGGAAAGGTATTAATCCATCTCTTTCCTCCAGTTTTGGGCTAAATATAACAAATTGGGTTCTATAGCCAACCAGTCTACTGCAGAAGGTAATGGCAACCTACTGGGGAATAATCTTCTGCTCAGTCAGTCATGTCTCTTTCGAGACATGATCACCCAAGCATGTATCACGTATGTCACTTAACTGACTGACTGACTTCTCCTATACTGGTTACCAACTAGAAATGGAAAATTTTGTCTCCAATAAGAAAAGGATTGCTGAAGACATATGAAGCACAAATTGTTTCAGCCTGAATTTGAACGCAGCTTGTCAGTGGCATTTTTTATGCTTTTAACTGTTAAGCCATCAGCATTTTCTTTCTAAAATAAATCTCCCTTTTAAAAATAAAACCCTTTTAATGCAAATCTCTTCATGAAGATTCAACATTAATAAATCATGGCAAGCAAAAAAAAAAGTAAGAAAATAATAAGGAAAACTCGTATGGCTGACTAGGAGTAAAAAAAAAACCAAATTTGTTTTCAGGCTAAAACGAGGCTCTTAACCAGATTAAGAACTCATCGATCATTTTTTCAGATGGATATATATTTACCCATGCATGAAAGACTTTCTTCCATCCAGATAAAGCTTTTTATATATATAATTCCAGGTTAACAATGAGTGAAACAGTTCTTTACCAGCTGGGAACCAGTCATAAGAGGATAGTTTTCAATTGTATTGATATGTAGCTAATATTTTCAACTGTACATTGAAAATCAGTAATATAAAATAATTAAATAAAATGAATTGAATCTGTAATTAATTTAAAATTAATTTTTGATAAGTTTGAATATTACAAATTACATGATAATTGGGAAATTTGCAATAAAAGTGAAATTGTATATATTAAAAAACTTGTAAAAAAAACATGTATATATATATATACATATATCCAAACAAACTTGATTAAAAAAACCAACAATGTCTGTCTGTTTAATTTTGTTTTTATATTTTTGCAGTTTTTAAGTAGTGTGTGACATGAAGGGTTCTAAGTCAGGCGTCATAATACACATGAGACCTTGTAACTTTATAGCCATAGGGAGCTGGTTAATGTTTCTTTAATTCAGCCTTGTGTCATACTTGACCGAACTCCCTACAGCTTGCAAGTTTTATCCAGAGTTATCAAAACGTTTTTATCGTTATCAGAAGGTTGGTTATCGGCATGTTGGAATGTGTGGAACAAAGTAAGAATAGAATATACATTTTGAATATTAAAATAGAAATTTATTTAAAGGAAAGAAGGATACAAGTTGTAGAAGTTAATTTGCAATTAGAAACATTATTAAGAAGTTAAGGGTAGATTTTGTGTTCAATGATAAAGTTATGGGTATCAAGATTTGTAGAAAATGTTTGTAGTAGTAATTGTTGAAAGAGTATATGCGTACAAACGTACTTATGTATGTATGTATTCAGTAGGAATATCTTTGGATAGAGAACAAGTAGAACAATCAGTACATGAGAAATAAGAAGAGAACAAGGTGCAACCTGACCTTATCTCTGGGTCAATTCGAAGTTAAAGTTACATTTTAATTTTGTCTTTCTCACTGTTTCCATCTGACTGACTCACTGATGCTGATGGGGTCTTTTATTGTCATTAGATTTTTCACACTGATTCACGAAGTCGTCAAGTCTTGCAAGATGCCCCCATTGGTCAAAAATCAATTTTGCACATTCTTGCGAAATCTGGTTTCGACTTTTTCTTTAAGTACATGGTCAACCCTTTTCCTATTTGGGAAAAACCAGGATTTCACACGTCATTGTAAATTTTTGTAAAAGTGAAGAAGAAGGTTGATTTTAATTCTTAATTTCATATCTACTACAACTTCAGTTACTGGTCATAAACATGCATAAACAATATAATGAAAAAATATGAATACCACATTAAGAACAATACCAACATTATTTTTAACTCCAAAATATAGATATTTTTTGATGTGGTATTAGGATAATTAAAAATATATATATATATATATATATATATATATATATAATTTTTTTTTTTTTTATGTGGTATTAGAATAATTAGGATGTGCGTTGTGGTGCAGTGGATATCAACTCGGAACGACAAATTGGGGTGCCGAGTTCGAATTCCAGTTGAATTCCTTGCATTCACTTACGCACAAATACCCTTGGGAAAGGTATTAATCTGTCTCTTTCTTCCAGTTATGGGTTAAATAATAAGACAGATTGGGTTCTATAGCCTTGGATTGGCAACCAGTCTACCACAGAAAGCAATAGCAACCTACTGCGGGATAATCTTCTATCCAGTCAGTTATGTCTCTTTCGAGACATGATCGCCCAAGCGTGTATCACGTATGGCACTTAACTGACTAACTGATAAGAATAATTATTATAAATTATTATTCTTTTCTTGGTTTCAAGTTCCACATATCAGTTAATGTTTTAAATATCAGTCTTGTGTCTGTTGTCTTATCATATAAGATAAATGTTTTTTTTTTATATGTAGAAAATTAATGTTCTTCATTGTGGTAGAAGAATTAAAATGTTTGTGACTTACTTTGTTTATCAGATATTTTTCATGTTTTCCTGATGACTAAGTTGTAACTTCATGATTAATTTGCAAGTCCATCTTTCTTCTTCACATTTTAATGAAAGTCTTTTTTCAGGGCAGTGTCTCTTCCAAGGGTTTATTCTTCTACCCCCCCTTTACATGTGTTGCTGATCTTTTATGTTTTTCCAATGCCTTTTACACTAATTTGAATTTGGTAGATGAGACAATAATTGTCTGATTTCAGATCACCTCATTCCTTTTACATGGGGAGTGGTCCAATTTTAATCCAATTTGATACACTCATAGACAAAGACATAAGAAACGATATTCACAAGTTTCAAGGTTGGTGTTCTTACAATAGTGCAGAAAATCGATAATATATATATACATATAAAAGGCAAGATGTTTGTGTGTGTGTCTGTTTATCTGTCTGTATGTCCTTTATACAAATCCATAATTTTTATCCAATTCTCACCAAACTTCACACAAATTTCTGGGTGGGCCATTCTTTTTTTTTTTTTTTTTTTTTTTTTTTTTGGTCGTTTTGCCTAATTTTTGCTTGATTTTAAAACTTTTTATGCTTAATTGAAGGATTGATTTTGTTTTCTTAGAAATTTCATCGCCTGGACTTTAACTAAGTTAAAACTTAGCAATTCAACAACGTTTTTTCATTTTTTTCAACTGGAGTGGATGGACTAAACGATCGCCCAGTTCACACTCCACCCACATCTATTGAACAGGTGAAGAGGCTCATCCCTTGTTTCCTGTTTAGGATGCAGTTTCCAGTTTTCTCTTTTCCAATCTTTTCGCCCTCTTTTATTTTTTTTTTCAATTGGAGTAGATAGACTAAACTATCGCCCGGTTCACACTCCACCCACGTCTACTGAACAGGTGAAGAGGCCCATCCCTTGTTCCCTGTTTAGGATGTGGTTTCTGGCTTTCTCTTTTCCATTCTTTTTACCCTTACATAGCCACCTGCGCATCAGTGGCGTTATCGCCTTGCTTGGGGTGATATGATTAAAAAAAAAAAAATGAGCTCCAGGACCATGGATTAGTTTTAAACCTTTCATTACACCTGAGCAACGTATCAAATATAACCAAATCATATAAACCAATCAGGTTTGGCTCTAAGTAGGTATAATTGTAGTTCTTAGTCTCAGCCATGATACCATTTACTCAGAGGACTTATTTAGCCTTCAAAATTCAGTTTACGATGAAAAAAACTTATTTGATATCGATACCAGGAAATCAAAATTTGACTGACATCTATTCATTTTTCTTTCAGACACACACACACATACACAGACACATACACACACACACAGACACATACACACACACAGACACACACAAAGTTCCATTTATAAATAAGTTTAGATTTAGATTAGATTAGATTTAGATTTTTTAATTTAAATTTTAATTCTAGTTTTAACTTTTAAATTTCTATCTACATATAATCTTAGAATGACATGCATTGTGGAGCAGTAGATATCTGCTCAGAACGACAACTTGGGGAGCCAAGTTCGAATTCCAGTTGAATTCTTTGCATTCACTTACATGCAAATACCCTTGGGAAAGGTATTAATCCATCTCTTCCTTCCAGTTATGGGTTAAATAACAAGACAGATTGGGTTTTATAGCCTTGACTGGCAACCAGTCTACCACAGAAAGTAATGCCAACCTACTGCGGGATAATCTTCTGCCCAGTCAGTCATGTCTCTTTCGAGACATGATTGCCCAACCGTGTATCACGTATGACACTTAACTAATTGACTGAATCTTAGAATATTTAAATTTTTACTCTTGCCATTTAAAAAGCAGTAACTTAACTTTATAAAAGTTAATTCCGATGAACATCGAGTGAAGTTAAATTAAAATCTATTAAACTGTCAGTTTGAAATATACACCTGACGATTGCATAACGCATGAAACTATATACATATTTCATTTAGAAATGAGTTATTTCACAACCTAGGTTTCTACCTTTCAGTGTTTTCAGGCGATTTATAATAACTGATTTTACTGTTTTTCAGATGTTCACATAACCGGGATCTTATATGAAAGTGCAATTTACAAAATTAGGAGGAGTTATACTCCTCCTAATTTTAAGGGTCTTAGGATCATATTATCCTTGATGAAAGTGTTCTAAGACCCTCAAGTAATTTTTAAAATTGCACATTCATAAAAGATCCCTGTTATGTGAGCGTTTGAAAAACAGTAGAATCATTTATTATAAATCACCTGAAGACACCCAAAGGTAGAAACCTAGGTCTCAAAATAACTCATTTCCAAATGAAAAATATTCAGAAGTTCTACAATATAATTGTATTGAACACTTTTTAATATAACTGTGTACTGGTCTAATTTATGAACAAAAACTAATTTTATATATATATATATATATATATATATATATATATATATATATATATTGAATAAAGGAATAGGGTTATTCCAACAAGAGTAATTAGTATAAAATAAAAAGTGTGAGAAGCCGTGAACGTTTTCTTTAAAATGTATGTTTATTGTTTTGGTATTTATTCAAGTTATGAAGTATTAATTGTTCATGATGTGCGCTACACGTGTTTCGAGCCTAAAATTGACTCTCTTCAGGCGAACAAATTCATGGTTTTATGTTTAGGTTTCTTCAAATATCTGATCATTCTGTTTAAAGTTAATAGGAAGATTCCGCATGCTTGCTTCCCCGATGGCTATAACCTCCAGGAGTTTAAATGTAAGGTCAATAGACACCTCCTAACACACTAACTCTCCCATTCTCTCCAACTCTCCCCCTATGTATATCCTAACTCATCTATCGCCCTGTGTAACCCCCTGCGCTATAGTGGCAGTGGAATACCTTGCTTAAGGTGACATGATTAAAAACAAAAAAAAAAAAAGAATATGAAAATAAATAAATAAAAAAAAAAAGATATTCGAAGAAACCCAAACATAAAACCACGAATTTTTTCGCCTGAAGAGAGTCAATTGTAGGCTCAAAACACATGTAGCACACATCATGAACAATTAATACTTCATAACTTCTATAAATACCAAAACAATAAACATACATTTTAAAGAAAACGTTCACGGCTTCTCACACTTTTTATTTTATATATATATGTGTGTGTGTGTGTGTGTGTGTGTGTGTGTGTGTGTGTGTGTGTGTGTGTGTAGGGTATATCAAAAATACTTTTTCAAACTTTGGGGGTAGGTTCCTCACAACTAAACAAGGATAAAGATCATGGGGGCCTGCAAAACTATTCAACACCATGTGCAAGTATTTAAAAGTTCTGCCAGTCAATGTTCTGACAGGTTCATGTATGTGTAGAAGCAAACAGAGGACATTTTGAATATTTGTTATGAGTTGCTGTGTTGTGGTACAACAATGGCCTTTTGAACATAAGTTTATATGAATATTTTTCCTTGTTTTTGTGTTAGGAACCTACCCCTAAAGTTTGTATAAGTATTTTTGGATTGTCTCTTGGACTGTACATTTCACAGTGTCTACCAGAAATTTAAATTTAATAACTCAAGGCAAAGGATTTACAGATATATGTTTATATGAACTTTTGTACATATTTTGTTGTGAGGAACCTGCATCCAATGTTTGTAAAAGTTTTGTTTGTTTTACAGCATATTAACCCCAATGGGTTACTTAATCCTGATAAGATTTTTAGGATAATTTAGTATTATTGCTGGTAATATTTTTCCTTCAAAACTGTATTGCTGGAATTTTTACTATAAAAGTCTATTTTCATACTTTCATGATGTTTTTACCCAAGTTTGGGGGTTAACTATTTTCTCATAGTTTTTCCCCTAACATGTGCTACTACCCAGGGTCAGGATGGATCTAGGAACAACAGCAATTAAGAGGTGGTTCTGCAGGAGAAGGTGATAGAAAACCCAGACAAAGGAAATGCGTATTGCAATTTTTACCATGAATCTGGCCTTGAATGAGGATCTCCGCTATATAAGAGGTGCAAAAAACTTCTTTAAAAAAGACTCACAAAAACCACCTGTCAAAGGCAAAAAAAACTCTTTAACAAGTGAAACATCTTGTTGGGCCAGGGACAATCTGGTTCTTCTCTAATAAAGAGAATTTTTATCATGACTAAAAACTGCTCATCAGCTTGCTTAGAATCCAGATGATGTTTCTCATGTCATGAAGACCAATTTTTACCAAATTTTGATGGTTTGTGGGTGTGTCTCCGGTAAGGGTGATGTCATGCTACCTCACATCTTTGAACAGAGTCTCAAGCTTAATTTAAATGGCTATGTGGAGTTGCTGAACACCATGGTCAAACCTTGGTTGGAGAGAGTAGCTACTAGAAGGTAATATGCAGGGTAGCAAGATTCAGCTTCCTGCCATACCTACTGAAAAATTTATAAGTCATTGTCGGATAATTTTTATGACTTCACCAGCCTCAATGTCTGACCCCCTAATTCCCCTGATTGTTATCCCATGAATTATGTGTGGGACAGGGTTGAGAAAGACACTAACCACTGCCTGTAACACCAAGGCCTAGAAAGAATTAAGGAAGCATTTGTGGCTCTGCCTAGGGACATTGTGAAGGCCATGTCTCAGATTCCAGAGTTGGATTAAGGCTAGGCAGATATTGAGGGTGACTTGTTTGACTGAATTGTGTTTTGATTATTATAACCTCTATGCCTATTGTCTATTTTTCCAATAAATTGATTTGGAGCTTAGATATTCACTTTGTTATACCTTAAAAAAACTGTCAAAATTTTCCCTGAACACCCTGTACATTGTCAGTAATAGTTTTTAATTAATCATGGAACTCAAGAACAAGGTGAAGCCAGAAACTCCTGCAGGGTATTGGAGCATTCATTTCAATTGATCATTCATAATTATGTATACATATAAATTTATGAGCAATGATATAAGTGTATATTAGATATTGTTTATGGTCTCAGTTTGACATTGGAGTGTATATCAGTTAAGCCCCATTCATGATGCACTACAAGCTTTGGTAATCATGTCTCAAAAAACATGTAGTGAATATGGCCTTTAGTCACCATTTTTTAAATTTTAAACATTTGGCAACTGGCAACAAACAACAAGGGATAAATAATAAACAAAGGATTTCCTGATATTTGTTAACAAAAACAGATAAAATTTATATTGTGAAAATATAGAAGATGTGAAAATATTAGATGTGGAGTGATTAAAAATGGAATGAAATAAATTATTTATGAATAAATTCTCTCCCTATAAATTCTCTCCCTATAAAGCAAAAAGCATGTAAACAAAATAGTTTGTTAAAAAAATTGTTTTTAAATGAGTTCTTGAAAAGGTTAAATATTTTGTTCCTTTGAATGAATATATAACGGGTTATCCATTTTTCCAGTTTATAGTGGAGAGATTGACGGAATTTGGCCTTGCTGTAGATAGCCCACTATAACATTTTATATATACACATATCAATTAAGGTTTTTACAATTAAAGTAATACTTGAAGTATAGGTCGAATGGACGTTAAAATGTTCATGGCAATAAAATGCTGAAAAGAGAATTAATACTTAGGAATGTAGAAGCGTTGTAAGTAAGGAATGTCTTTGATGTATTCACTCCTTAGGTCAGTAAGAATTTTTGAGACAGCGAAAGATAAGATGAGAGAGGTAAGGGAGGCGAACATAGCAAGCCGCTTGACTTGGATCAAGGGGGCTACTAATTACAGTCGTCTCTCTTGAGTCTGGGTCTGTCTGGCGATGCTTTCTGTATCAGCTTTTTATTTCAACTTTTTGGATAGCAGGTTATCCTTTGGGAATTCATATCCATATTTGATTCTGGGCTTCCCATTGGCCGATAAATAAAATTTGCGAAGGCTTGCGAACTGGAAATTTAATATTTAATTAATTTTTATTCTTCAACTGGAACATCTGCGCAAATCTGACTGCGCACGGACAACTTTTGATCATTTGCTTTTTGTTCGTGAAAGTGCAAACATCCGGTCCCTCGCTTTTGCTCGGTCGGTATCACCACAAATATAATATTGAGTGAGTGAGTGAGGGAATATATAATTGAGTTAGTAAGTTGTAATTTTGTGTTCATGTTAAGATGTTCTTCACTTCGTAAAATTCAATTCTTAATAGTCATGTGGACATCAGTGGCACTTGGTTGAAGTCATAATTCTCACTAAGGATTCAGACAAAAGTTTCTTCCTTATATACAGTATGAAAGGATCGAGAACACTTCTTCAAATTTCTGGCAAGATACATTATTAAACATGTTCTGTGACGTGTTCTCATGTGATTCATATTTCTGACGTGATGTGATGACTAGCGTGAAATTCAAATTTTAAATTTTCAGAACCAGTGTCTGTATTTACGAAACACGAGTTATTGTTCTGAAGCAAATATAATATTATTGCAATTTTTTTTATCTGGACTCACATGTGCACTAGGTAAATTGTCGTAAATGCTTTTTATTTAATGTTGCAAAGTGGATTCCACAGAAACATGACTGACTGGGCAGAAGATTTTCCCACAGTAGATTGCCATTACTTTCTGCAGTAGACTGGTTGCCAACCAAGGCTATAGAACCCAATTTGTCCTGCTATTTTAAGCTATAGTTGGAAGGAGAAGAAACAGATTAATATCTTTTCCAAGAGTATTTGCACATAAGTGAATCCAATAAATTCAAACTCATCTCTCTCTTTTTTTGTTCCTAGCCAATATTCACTGCACCACAACGCACATAGTGTATATATTGGATATTATTATTGTCTCACTTTGACGTTAAAATTTGAATTAAAAGTTGTTTGAAGTTTCAAATTAAATTTGTTTCTTTTTATCAGATTTTTATATATGAGACTGAAATTAGTTCTTTGACAACTGAAAATGTTAAAAGCTTAAAGATATTAGCCAATGTTATAATTTCAACAAGCAGTATATCAAATTAAACAGACATTAAAAAATTAACTGATTTTTCAGGTGTAATTTTTTCATGTTATCTTATAAGATATATATCCAAATTATTAGTTTTATTTCTGAAACTCTCAGCCTTACTGTTTTATGCATTGCCATTTTAATGTAGTTCCACCTTTTTAAAAATTAATATGTTTGCTGTATATTTGTCATGTGAAGACTAGTTATCTTGAAATGTTTTTTCTTAAAAATTTTAAAAGAAACTTCCGGTTTAATGTCAGAAGTTATTTTATTTTTTATTCATACTCATAAATCTCTAGTCATGTTTTTACAATTATATTTTATTTAGACTTTAAATCCTAAAAAATGGCTGTTGAAAAGTGAAAACATAAAGTTATAAAATTGAATTTTAAATCAAAGGAATTATTTTTGAAATATTACTAATATCACGTGACCTTATCGATTTTGGTTTTGTTGTGGTTAATTATATTTTCGGGAAAATACTTTGATATTATTAGTTTTAAATTGGCAATTCAAAATATGAAACTCGAGAAAAATATTTTCCAAAATTAAACATTCACTACCAGTCCTTAATCCAAAGTGGAAAATTTAATTCAAATTGTTTAAAATAAGTTTGCTAATTAATTTAAAAAAATGTAAAACTTTAAAAAATCATATTTCTAAATTTCTTGTTACTTCATTTTAAAAATAAAACCTTTCTTGCTTGCTACTGATTCGACGTGTAGGTTTTTGTGTGTGTGTGTGTTTATACTCACTTAAACTAAGAATATATTTTTTGTTATTTAGCCACACCTGTATACGACAGGTAAAAAAAAAAAAAAAGCGGACAAGTGTGTTGCGACAAGTGAAAACCATGGACGCTGTAAGATCAGTGTGGATATTTTTAATGTTGGCGATCTTGTTTTTAGTCCAAATTAAAGCTCAAAAAGATGGTATGTAAAGTTTTCATTTATCAACACCATTTGTTCAATAGACTAAAGAAAGATTGTGTCGTGAGTAGATTGTGAATGTGAAGTTAGGACATTTTTTTTTTAAATGTCCTACTTTTCTAATTTAATTGTTACCACACCCGTGTCCCTCCACAGGTAAATTAGTGACAAACTAGGGGAAACTGACATTTTAAAGTTGATTTAGTAAATCATATTTTTTTTTATTGATTATTATTCCACTTTGAGTTACTGGGAGAAAGTGTTTTATGTCTAAAAAAAATATATTTAATTTGCCTGACCTAATTTTTGCCTTTAGTTTACTTTAAATTTACACCTAAAAAATCAGTTAATTTCTTAATGTCTATTTAATTTAATGTAATATTGCTTGTAAAAATTATAACATTGGCTAATATCTTTAAGCTTTTAAGTTTTAACATTTTCAGTTTGCAAAGAACTAGTATTTTTAATTGATTTTTATTTATTTCTCACTAGTTTTTTCAGGAAGTAAGTTTTCAAGGTGGCCGAATTTATAAATTTTATTATAACAAGCAACAGTTATCGAAATATTTTGTATATTTTACAACTTTAAAGGGGAATTGGATTATTTTTGTGTAGCTTATCTTTTTTAGGTGGTGAAGTTTAAAGCTAGTGTTGACTTTTTTATTATTATTTATTATTATTTATTATCAATAATAATTTGTAGATTTTCCAAAAAAAAGGATTTTCGTTAAAATAACGTTTTAGTTTGAAAAAGAAATAAAGAAAAGACGAACAAGATCAAATGAAAAAATAATTTCAAATTTAGTTTAACTTTAAGGATTTTAACTTAAAAAAAGTTTTGACAAGTATGCAAAATAATATTTTAAATTTTTCAAGGTATTTCTTTCAATGTTTTAATGTTTTTGGAAGTAATAATAATTTTTTGGGAGTTGAACTTTTTTTTTAAGTTTATTGCTCAAGAAGACAGGTTTATTTTTTTTTTTAATTTTCGTCTACCGAACATAAATTAATTCCTTTTCTTTATTTTTAAAATTTCTTTATATTCTGATTCTTTCTTTTGAATTCTAATCTAAAAAGATATCTTCTGAAAATGATCGAGTTTTGAGTTCAATTATTTTTTTTCTTAAAAAGGTAAAAATTTAAAGAAATATACAGATACGGCACCTTTGGCCAATTAAGCTCAATGAAACAAGAAAAAAATGTTTAATTTCCGAAAATATTTTTCTCCATATACTTTTCTAGTTTTTTTCCTGTCGAATCGAAATAATTATTTTGACTACACAATCATCTTTTTTTTTTTCATAGCTTGGCTCAGATATGAGGCTAGTTAAGTTAAAGAAACATGGATCAATTTTTAATTTGTTTTGACACTACTACAGTATTTAAAAAAATGCACATTTTATTTTTATGCTTGAACTGTTATTTTTAATTGTTTTTAATTCAGCGGTTAATTTCAGTGACATTTTTGTTTTTAAATCTTCTTGTCACTTTTTGTTTGTATGTTATTGCAAAGAAAATCCGTATCTGCTTCTCGGAAGTGTGTTAAACACACTTCCTATACAGATAACTGTCTTTGTGAATATTTCTTAACTAAATGTTAAACTTTTGAGTTAATTTTTGTTTTGTTTGTTTTTTTTTGTTAAGTCGGACGAATGCGGAATTTTTTTTTCAGTGATTGTTTAACTCTCTCTTTTAAATATTTTCCGCCTTTTTTATGAAAATTAAAAAAAAAATTGTATCATTCCCAGGCCCTTCTCTTTAAAAAAAATGAAATCAACAAAAACTCGTAAAAGATTTAAGAACACGATCAGCAACTAATGCTTTTAAAATGACCGATTTTTACTGATTTAACTGAAAACGCTCAAAAAAGCTGAGATTTTTCAATAAATATTTTTTTGAAATAAAAGTATTTTGCCTACTGAAAGTAGTAAATTAATCATCATTTAGCTTCCACTGAAAGCTTAAAGAAAGCTTTTTCGTTTATCAAAATTAATTTTAAAACTTACATATCAAAAATTAGTGTAGATAACTAAAAGTTTTTTTAAAAAAAATTAAGTGAATTTATTTTAAAAATCGTGAAACTTTTCTTGATTGCAATAACAGGAAGTGACGTCACAAGCATGGCTTCTTTTTAATGAAACCTAAATTATCATGGTGTGTGCCTGACAATTAAAAATCCAGAAGTGTCACTCTTTCAGATATTAAATGATATTTATTTTTATTTTTTAATCTTCCTCTACTCATTTTGCAAATAACATTCTTAGGCATGCCATGATTGTTTTTATTTAATTTCACTAAAAGCTCAGCACTAACAAATGAGGAGAATCACATTCGCGTTTAGTGCAATGGAATGAAAAAATCAGAGAGCGAGTTCGAATTTCACCTGAATTTGTTACATTCACCTGCAAATACGTTTTGGAAAGGTATTAAGCTATCTCTTCTCCCGCCATTTATGGTTTAAATTGACAGATTAGGTTTTCTAGACTTGTTTGGGAATGCGAAAAATCAGATTTAAAATAAAAATATCAGAGCCGAAATCGAATTGCATTTTAATTTTTTGCATTCACTTTCGCGCAAATACCCTTGGTAAAGGTATTACTCCGTCTTTTCTGCACCTAGCTATAGGTTAAATAGCCTTGGTTGGCAACTAGTCTACTGCAAAAAGATGTTTGTATGTACTGAAACCAGACATCCCTTTCTGCGTATTTTTGGCAGTTAAAAGATACAAATAAAAACCCCAAAGTAAAATAGAAAATTCTGGAAAAATCAATCATGGTATGACATCTGCTGTCTGTGCCTGAGTGAAAAACTGCAGGTTTTAAGGTTCCTTAAAAATAATATACTAAATTAAATTGTAGAAATGAATTGACAGTTTTATGTAAACACCACAGATATTTCTAAAATTTAATTATAATTGTTAATTTATAATGTATACTATTACTTAAAAATTATTTTACTAAATTAAATGACCACACAATCTAGGTACCACCACTAAATCACTGAAAAAACAGCATAGTGTGAATAAAAAAGCCACCAGACTTAGTAAAAACAAACTTTTTCCATCAAAATGTTTATATTATTATTAAGATGAAAAGTCAAAGTATTTTTAAAGATTTTTTAATCTTTTCTAACACTTTCAAAATTTTTGAAAAAATTTTGTTTTGATTTTAGTTAGCAACTAATCAAATTGTTACGAAAGTTTACAATAGAAAACATAATATTACATAACACAGTTTTTTTATGGTGACAAATACATTAATTTTGAAATTCTTCCAAAAATCAAATAATTGTCAGATTTTAATTAAACTTTCAGGACTTCTTCACAAATTAATTAAATTATTATTATAAAAAAATCTTGGTAAAATTATTTTTTTTTTTACATAGTCTATTGAGCTACCGGTTTGGACTGCTCTTTTTCAGTTTGATGTTTTCATTTTTGTTACGAGATTATTGTCTTAGCTTTCTCTGTATACCAGCAATTTTTAAAAACAAAAAAATATCAGCTAGGAACACAAAATCAAGTGGCTGAGTTCAAATTCAAGTTGAATTCCTTACATTCACTTACGCACAAATACCCTTGGAAAGGTATTAATCCATCTCTTCCCTCCAGTTATGGGTTAAATAACAGGACAGGTTGGGTTCTGTAGACTTGGTTAGTAACCAGTCTACTGCAGAAACTAATGGCAACCTACTGCAGGATAATCTTATGCCTGGTCAGTCATGTCTCTTTTGAGACATTATTACCCAAGCATGTATCACACATGGCACTTAACTGACTGAATCTTATGGCCTATAATGATATAAATACAGAAGATATTGGATTATACAAAGATGATAGCCTTGTGGTAATGAGATCATCCACAAATTTTAAAATGGATAAAATTAGAAAGTTAATATATAGAGAATTTCAAAACCTTAAATGTGATTATAAATCCAATTATAAAAAAAAAGTTTATCAATTTCTCAATGTGACTTTAGATTGAGAAAATAATATATATATATATATCAACCATATAAAAACCAAATTCAAATTCTTTATATATCCACCCAAAATCTAACCATCTTCCATCCATTATTAAGCATGTACTCTCATTCATAGAATTTAGAATTATTAGAAATTCCACAAATGAAGAAGTGTTTAATAAGCATAGTAATTTTTATGATACTGCTTTAAAAAAATAATGGATATAAAAGCCAAAATATTAAATATGTAAAAGAGAAAAACTACCTATGAAGAAAAAATAAAAATAGAAATATTATTTGGTATACTGGTTAGCAGTAAATTAGGCAAAACTGTCTCACTTTGATTAAGAAACATTTTCCAAATGATAATCCGTTAAGCTAGATTTTCAATAAAAATACTCTAAAATTAAGTTTTAGTTGTATAGATAATCTGGAAAAAAATTATAAAAAATCATGATAATAATATTTTAAATAAAAATTTAAACCTAATTGAAAATAAAAATCATCTAAAAACTGAAATCAATAATTTAGACTAATAAATGTAATAAAAGTGTCCTTTAGAAAACATGTGCCTTACAGAATACATAGTTTATCAATGTACTATTTCTTCTGTGGAAAACTGTAGTAATATAAAGATTTACACTGGTAGTACTAAGGAATTGCTGAAAAAAAAAAAAAAATTATTAACACACTTCTTCATTTAATAATAAGTGGAGATAAAGAACATCCCTATCAAAATATTTTTGGTATCTAAAAGAAACAAATAAAACTCCCACAATAAAATGGAAAATTTTACAAAAAGCTAGAATATGTAAGTTTTTAAACAACCCATGCCCCTTGTGTCTATATGAAAAACTATATTATTAAACTTCTTAAGAATAAAAATCTATTAAATACACATAATGAAATAAATAAAAACAAAAAAAAAGAAAACAGTTTTTGAGTAAACATTGCAAAATGTTCACCTTAAAATATGGTTAAAAATTCTTCATAAAAGAATATTCATTACCTTACATATATCTGAAAATTTGTTTTATATTATGATATCATATTAATTAAATAGATATTAAAATTGTTCAAATTAAAAGTTTATGAAAAATTGAGAAAAAAAATGCACTCTGGACTGAAATAAAAATAGTCTAATGATACTCAAAGGTCCTTTTAAGTCAAATCAAAAATAAGAACTGTTTTCTTTTTTTGTTTTTAAAAATTGCAGAGAAAGCTTAGACAATAATCTTGTAACAAAAATGGATACATCAAACCAAAAAAGAGCAATCTAGATGGTAGCTCAATTGACTAGCACTTTCCCGTTAAGACTGAAAGAAGAAAACCTGCATTCCCCAAACATATAACCAATATTTTCAAATTTAAAAGTTGAACTTCATTCTGATTAGTTAAATCAAACACACATCATTTTTTCTATCTTCCTCCATCTATACTAACTCTTTAAATAACAAGTGTATTGTTTTCTACATTTAAATATAAATCCTTTTCACAACAAGTCAACATTGCCTGATAATGAGGTAAAATCTTGAAGCATAGAAATTTCCGTATCGTAATGTAAATTAATTTTAAATAATAAACAAATTTAATTATAATTTTTATATATGATAATATTTTTATTATAAGTTTAAAATAAAAACATAGTTTACTGCAACACAAGGGCTATTGTGTTTTGGTATTATCTTATTAGCACCTCGTGAGGCAGTTAAATTTTCAACTATATATTAAAATTGAAAATAAATTTTAACTATATTTTAAAAAATTAACTGTATTTTAGATGATAACAAATGGAAGTAATTTTGCTGTTTATTGAGTAAGTTTAGTTTTGAGAATTTGATAATTTGTAATTTTTCTTGTAAACAAAAAAACATGCCTCATATAAAGATTTACAAGTTCTTTTTTTTCTTTTTCTTTTTTTTCTTTTTCTTTTTTTCTTTTTCTTTTTTTCTTTTTCTTTTTTTCTTTTTCTTTTTTTTCTTTTTCTTTTTTTTCTTTTTCTTTTTTTCTTTTTCTTTTTTTTTTCTTTTTTTCTTTTTCTTTTTTTCTTTTTCTTTTTTTCTTTTTCTTTTTTTTCTTTTTCTTTTTTCTTTTTCTTTTTTTCTTTCTTCTTTTTCTTTTTCTTTTTTTTTTCTTTTTTCTTTTTCTTTTTCTTTTTCTTTTTCTTTTTTTCTTTTTCTTTTTTCTTTTTTTTTCTTTTTTCTTTTTCTTTTTCTTTTTCTTTTCTTTTTTTTCTTTTTCTTTTTCTTTTTTTTCTTTTTCTTTTTTTCCTTTTTTTCTTTTTTTCCTTTTTTTTTTTAATATTTTCCATTTGACAGTCGGGGTTTTACTGACATCTTTTAATTGCCAATAAGTAGAAATGGATGCACTATTGCACTAGGTTTTATTATTAAAAGATAAGGTGTGAAAGTAATGGCAGGTCATAAAAGTATTCTTGGTGCACCCAATATAATATTTTATTACTGCGGGATTTTCCATGATGCAAATAGAGCATAGGTCGACTATAGAGTCAGTTAGACATTTATTTGCTAATGGACACTCAACAGGGTTTTCGGCAATTGCAATTATTGTTATTCTGCTCATTAGTTTTTTTTAGGATGCTGTTGATTGTTTAGGTTATATCTTATATATATATATACACACTCAATGGTCTTTATTATAATAGAGAATATGTATATATTTTTCATTACTCAATGACATAATTATTGCAAAAATAAAATAAGGCACTGTTACAGTGTAAACACACAGTAAGAGCTTTCATAACTGGTAGTAAAGAGAATGAACTGAGCTGACGCTGCCTCACCATTGTTTCCCTCTCCATGAGCATGACAGGAGGAAATTATATATATATATATATATATATAGTTCTTCTTCAGATGATATTTTAAAATAAATGGCGAAAATGATTTATTTAGAAAATATAAGATAAATTTATGATTATTTAAAAAAAGTAGTGGTAGTTGAAAATATGCTTGTAGGTATGTCAATATTGTTCAATCAAAAATGAGAATTAAGTTGAAATTTGAAGCTGAATGATTTGGGTCACAAAAGGCAACAGAGTGGCCTGAGGTCATAGCATGACACTTTTTTTTATCTGGGTAAGATACATAGTGGAACTATACATCATTTAAATGGACAGACAATGATTTTTAACAGCAGGTTGGATTCCATTTTTTTTTTATTTTGTAGTACCTCATGAGTTAAAGGGGCTGGAATGTTTAAATTAGAAGTAAATAATTATGGTATACTAAGGTATATAGTAGTTATGAAAACCAAAAAAAGTATTGTGTGAGTCATTTATTTTAGCAAAGTAGTTTTTAATTTACAAGTTATATTGGAGCATAAGTCCTAAATGAACAATTGTAATTAATTAAATTTTAGAGAAAAATATTTCCTATGTTTACATAAAACTGTCAGTTGATGTCTATGATTCAGTAGCATTTTATTTTTAGAGAACCTTAAAATCCACAGTTTTTTTGTTTGTATCCTTTAATTTCCAAAAATACACAGAAACCGAGGTTTTGTTTTGGTACGTGCTATTTTTTAAGGAAGTTAAATGCAAATACTAACGCTGCCTAAAATTGTTCTTAGTAGATTCTATGTAAACTTTTTTAATAGTTGAAATTTCATTTGATGTTATATTCCATTGGTATACAATAGAATTTGTTACGTACCTATTTTCCAGTGAGCAATTGTTAGGATTTCAACAATTACATAATTTTTTATTATTGCTATTTTTCATTATAATGAAGATTTTTGTGTAGTGAACTAATGCTTTGATAAGCCATTGTAATAACAAAATTACAATATTAAGCTCTACTTTGTACTGAGCATTCTTTATAAAAGTAAATGCATGAACAGTGGGTTTTAATCTGTTCTTTCACTTCTTTCCCATAGCTCAGAGGTAGAATTGCCGACTGGCGCCAATTCGGTTGGGTTTCAATCCTGGGTAAAAGTAATCGGATGTCTAACTGTACTGATGAGCTGTGATACAGCAAAACAGATCTGTCTGCGGATGACTATATATATATATATATATATATATATATATATATATATAAAACATGCAGTGTAAATATATAGAAGAATCCAAAGAAGTCTCATGTACATAAAGTGGTAGGATAACTCTGTAGGAGAGCTCGAAATATATATGTATATAAATACATATAGAACAAATATATGTAAAAATTAAGACAGACGTTTGTCTGTCTTAATTTTTACATATACATGCACAACAGTCTATTATAATAGGGAGGATTCCTCTTGAACTGTCAATAACCACGTCTTCGTTAGATTAACTATTCAAATATATTTATGAAACTGGTTAATTCAAAAAAGAAATTTTCTGATAGAGCAAAATACAGTAATAATAGTTGTAAAAATAGAGTCAGACATAATCTGATCATTATTGGAGTCAGTTAAAATATCTTCATTTTTGACAGCCTAGATAAGCATATATTGTTTAAAATTTTCTATATCTTTCAGGTAAGTTAATAGGGATAACTTTAAACCAAAAAAATTAAATAAATCACCTTTTAGACTTATTCAAGCACTTTAAAATGGTATATAACACATCACTCAATAAATCCCAGGCCTAACTAATAAAACAAGAACTTTTAGGCAAAATTCAACTTTATTCTTCAATATAGTCTACTTCTAGGGTGATACATTGATTCTAACACTTCTCTCACAATTCAATACCTTTTTTTGTAAAACAATTTGTCTTTGGCCTTGAAATACGCCTCAGTTTTCAATATCACATCTTCATTGGAGCCAAATCTCTTTCCCTAGAGCATTCTTTTGAAGTCTGCAAACAGCCGCTAGTTGCTGGGTGTCAGATTTGGAAAATATGGTGGTTGCGAAAGCAATTCAAAGTGCAATTAATGAAGTGTTGCCATCATTGTGATCAACTTGTGACACAGTTTGTTGTCTTGATGAAAGATCACTTTTTTTCTTCATTTGTGGCCATTTATTTTTGCGATTTCTTCCTTCAAACGCACGAATAATGCTATATAATATTTGCTATTGACAGGTCTTCCTATCTCATGCAACTTCAATTTATAATTGACCAAAAGACATTTGTGGATCTTTTTAGTGTTTTCTGGGACAACTGCCAATTTTGGGCTACCTGAGCATTCAGCATCATTTGTATCTGTACGACTACGTTTAAAGTCAGCATACCACCACTTAGCTGTTGTTTCTGATGGAGCAGAGTATGAATAACCCTTATCAAGTCATTGCTTTGCTTGTACAGGATTTTTTCCCATCAGAAAGCAGTGCTTTATCAACATATGGAATTCAGATTTTTCCATTGTTTTGAAAATTTGCAACAGTAGTTTCACTTAAATAACTGTAATTTGTAAACTAATAAGCCAATTGGGCCCAAATTTTGTCACATGCCATTTGAAAGTTAGTACTTCATAAAAATCATATGGATTTTTTATTAGTGGTACAATCTATATGTCAGGCTCAGGACTTATTAGGTGTTGTGTTAATATAGTTTTGTAGGTGAAAAAAAATAACTAAGATATTGATTTTTAAACTTTGTTACGACTTTCCAAAATAACTTTTTTTGGCAAATGTCAACGGATCTTATCTTAGGAACCCTTCGACTTAAAGATATAAAATAAGTATCATTTAATTTCTGTCACGAAGCTCAATAAGGGTACCATATTTTTTTTTTTTAATCTATGTCTGTGATGGTCAAACCATTGTTGATTTGACACAGAATGATGTATATATATAATATACTAGCAGTATAGCCCGGCGTTGCTCCGGTGTAATGAAAGCTTTATCAATAAATCCATGGTCCTGGAGCTCAGACTCAGCCTAAAGAATATTTGTGTAAAGTTTGATGAGAATCGGATAAAAATTGTGGATTTGTATAACGGACATACAGACAGATAAACAGACACACACACACAAACATCTTGCCTTTTATATATATATATATATATATATATATTAGAGATTTTCTGCACTATTGTAAGAACTGCAACCTTGAAACTTCTGAATATCGTTTCTTTTGTCTTTGTCTATGAGTGTATCAAATTTGATTAAAATCGGATCACTACTTCTATAACCTGATTTTCTCAATTTTCGATATTTATCGGGAGTACCTTGACACAAAACCTAGCCAAGAACACTCGCAGATGCTTATAATACAATTGCGTAAATTTTCAAGAAAATCAGTTCAGCCGTTTCGGAGTCTATAGGTAACGGATACACACACACACACACACACACACACACACACACACAAAGTTCCATTTATAAATAAGTTTAAATTAGAAAACACAATGCCTTTGCTATATGTCAGTATATATTTTTTCTTTTTCAGAGTTTGTGATTCGATGGTGTGTTGTAAATTCAGCTGAGAAGATGAAATGTGACAATTTGAAAAAAAATCTGAATAATGATATGCAGACAACCAATGACAAATTTAAACTCATCTGTCAGAAAAGGAAAGATATGTAAGTAGATATTGGGTTGTCTGGAAAGTTCAAGTCAATTTTTAGCCATTTATGTTCAGACACACGAGAACATATCAAATTTATGGGCCAATATAACAGGCTTACATTACCAATTCGAGCATACTTCAAACTCTTGAGAAAGAAAATTGAAAATTAATTCATGTCAATTTTGCATCCATATGAAAATAGAAGATTATAATATGCATTTTAGACACATGATCTTTTTTTTTTTATTACTCTAAAGGTAAAAAAGCTTTGTAAGCAACAAAAAGATATGTGCTGTGTACAGTGTGTGCGTTGTGGTGCAGTGGATATCAGCTCAGAACAAGAAATCGGGGAGCCGAGTTCAAATTCCACCTGAATCCATTGCATTCACTTACAAACAAATACCCTTGGGAAAGGTTTTAATCCGTCTCTTCCTTCCAGTTATAGGTTAACAGCAGGAAAGATTGGGTTCTATAGCCTTGGCTGGCAACCAGTCTACCACAGAAAGCAATGGCAACCTACTGCGGGATAATCTTCTGCCCAGTTATGTCTCTTTAGAGACATGATCGCCAAAGCGTGTTTCACGTATGGCACTTAACTGACTGAATGAAGATAATAGTTGGAAACATAAGCAAACTTCTACTGGGTATAAAGTGGGGGATTGGTTTTCTGTTGTTTTGAAGTAATAAACTGATCCCCCGCTAATTACTACTTAATAATAAAATATATTACTACCCTCTTTAGCTATGAGTCAATATGACAGATTGGGTTCTATAGCCTTGGCTAGCAACCAGTCTACCGCAGAAAGCAATGGCAACCTACTGCAGGATAATCTTCTGCCCAGTCAGTTATATCTCTTTAGAGACATGATTGCCAAAGCGTGTTTCATGTATTGCACTTAACTGACTGACAGTGAAGGTGCTTTAGCTGACAGAACTGTACAGAAGTAGTTTGCTCAGTTTAGAGTTGATGATTGCAGCCGTACTGATAAAGAATGACTATGATTGAGAATAATCCACATTACACAACATGGAAATTGGCAGAAACACTAAATTTATCAAAATCCATGAGCACTTAGTGAAGCTTGGGTACCCAAATTGCTACAACATTTGGGTACCACATGATCTGAATGAAAAGAATCTTTTGGATTGCCTTTCTGTCTGTGATTGCACAATGAAAATGCTTTCTTTTTTTTTTTCCTTTTAAGTAAATTGTGACCGATTATAAGAGGTGAATTATTTACAACAATGATTAGTGAAAAAGATTTTGGGGTAAGCAACATGAGCCAACTTTAGCCACCCCAAAGTTGGTCTTCATCCTAAGAAAGTCTGGCGAGATTAGAAAGGAATCCTGTAAATCTCATAAGATTTTGCCAAGTAACCAGTCAATTGATTCAGAAAAGTACTGATCACAACTGAACAAATTAAAGGCAGTAATTAAAAAAAAATACTGGGAATTGGTAAAGAGTAAAGGTGCTGATTTCTATCAAGATAATGCCAGACCTCACATTTCTTTGGCGACCCAGAAGAAATCGTCTCAGCTTGGCTGGGATGTATTACCTCACCTGCCATGTTTACCAGACATTGCTCCTTCTGATTTTAATTTATTCAGGTCCTTGCAAAATAATCTTGATGGTAAAAATGTTAATTCATAGAATGATATAAAAAAAAAAAACAACTAAATAAGTTCTTTGCCAAAAAACCACCAAAATTATAGGAAAAGTTAAAGAAAAAACTGGAGAATGTGCAACAAAATGGTTCATATTTAGTGAAATAAATAATAAATAGCATAATTTTCTTCTGTATTTTAATTTCCCTTAAAAACCAGCATGGACTTTTTGGATAACCCATTATTTTGTTCCCAGGTTCACTCTGTTCCGGGGATGGTAGCACTAGTTAAGGTCCCAGCTGTGGGCAAAGTTAACCCTCCCCAAACTGGACTCAAAACACTATGAAAGTATAAAAATACATTTTTATAGTAAAAATATCAGCAATATATTTTCATGTTTAAAAAAATTATTTGCAAAACTGTTTTGTAAAAGAAATTAGTAATGTTCTCTTGTCCTGGGTATGATGACAGACTACAGCTGGCAGCAAGCCTCTGAGCAGGAGATTAGAAATTTTGAAAATCCTGGAACCACCTCTTAATTGCTGCTATTCTCAGGTTCACCCTGAGCTAGGGTGGTAGTACCTGTTAGGGTCCTAGCTAAGGCAAGAAGTGTACCCACAAATAAAAAATCAACAGGTCATTTTTATAATAAATGACCAACAATGCATTTTTTTATAGCAAAATGACAATCAATGCCACAGTGAAAAAAATTATTTTTATTGTGAAATTATCAACATACATTTTATTATTTATATTGTTTGAACTGTTGTCCTCATCTTTGTTGCTATATTCACAATGTTTCGACCACTGTACGCTCCAATCTTCTTCAGATGTTTAGAATTTTGAGCTGAACCCTTTTATTTAATTCACTAGGGTGGATTGATCTAGTTCCATTAGCTACGCCTCTTCCAGATATTTCAGTATCAGTTATCTCCTTTTACCTGAACTGTCTAAGTTTTTTGTTCATCTCTGCTGTAGCCTGGTATTGAACTCACAACTCTTTGGGTCAAGTCACTGGATCTAACCAACACTTTTATCCACTGGGCTATAGGTTAATTAGTATGACTTAATATTTTCCCAAAATTATTACAATCTAAAACTATGTTCTGGCTTTAAATAACCTGCAAAGTGTTGATAAGTCATAAAAAAACCCAAATCACTGTAGCCTTAAGTTCTATGCTAACAATGTTTCTCAGACTCTTGTGGGACTCTTTTCCTGCTTTCCACTTTACTTTGATCTTCAGAAATTTAAATGTCAACTTTTATCCTCTGTCTCAGTTATTTTTCCATTATTGTTTTGCCCTCCTTAATTGTGTTTTTTTTTTTTTTTTTTTTTTTCTTAAATCATTTCACACTCCATAACCCATTGTGTCTTAGTGGCTTTATTACTTTGCTTGGGGTGAAATGATTAAAAAAATGTATAAATATAGAGCTTATCAATAAATGTGACATATAAATTAGACAAATTGATCGCCTCTTAAAGTGTGTCAAGTGGTATAAGTTGTTTGTGAGAAAAGAAGCTGTTAGAGTAGAAGAGGAGTTACATTTAACTATTTCAACAGTAAAAAGGTGGTAATGGAATGCTTAAATTCATGTGGTCAGGGAAAATCTTTGTAGAAAAGATGCAGGGAAGTCACATCACATCAGTGACTGAAGTTGAGATGCCAAGTCAGGATTGATTATATTGCAGATTATTTTTGGGATTTTGTCAAGAACCCCCAGATGAATACTAGGGTCACTCAACCAGATATGGAAACAGTATTAAATGCACAAATGAATGGTAGATTTATAAATGTGCAAGATGGATTCTGAAGAGAAAAGCTTCCTGTCTCAACACAGTAACCCAACCTTCCTAGCAGTAGATGCAGTTATAGACCTGATGTATTTGTTCCACTTCAGGTCAGTTGAAAAAGTGAAGCCAAGGAGGCACAATGTGTTGCTTTCCAGGAGACTAGCGTGATCCATTCTGATGGTGTAGGAAAGCTTTCCTGTGGTGGTTAAAGCAGAACATGCATCCCTATTGTAAAAGAACTTCCACTATTAACAAGAAAATTTGTTTTGAACATTTTGTCTGAAGAAGACTGGAGTATTAACCAGATCAAATTTTATGAAAAGAAAGTCAAGAAAGGGACAAAGAAAATATTACTGAATATTTGTCAGCTGGTTAATTTTCCTACCTGTGTCAGGTAGATAAACCAAGAAAAGCATTGTTTGATAAATGCAACAACAAAATTGAAAAGAGGATAACTCCATCTTCATTAACAAGAAATCATCTCATAGCTGCAAATCAAAGATTTGCCAGTGAACACAATATGGGGGATTCATTTGCTACTTGTTTATTATACAAAACTGATCCCCCTATTTTTTTGTTATATGAAAATCTGTTTTAGCTTTTTTTTTATGGACTATAGTCATTTTTGAATTTTTTTTTTTTTTTGACAATTTTTTAGCCAGTCTGTTCTCCAATCTTCATCAGATGAATGCAGATTCAAAACATTTTAGGAAAGAAACAACTAAGAGGAAATTAAACGCAGTCTGAATTTCAAAGATGAGTTACAGTCTGACTAATGTCCTCATCTTTGTTGTTGTTATTACAATATTTTCGCTGTTAGTACAATTGTTACAATTCAACATTGACTTGAACCAAATGCATACATCTACCACCAGAATTATGTTCTTCCAACGTGAAGCACTTTCATTGCACTCTGATGTGACAGAACTTCTGAATTATGCAAGAGTTGGCTTTTAGTTTCAAGTCAACAGTTTTTGATTATTATCTAAGCTTGTTCTTTTCCTTTTCTATTTATAGCTTTGATTGTATGAATAACATTCAAAAAAACAATGTGGATTTGATTACTCTGGACCCTGGACAGGGATTTTATGCAAGCAAATATCACAACATGCGTCCCATAATGGCAGAAGTATACAATACAGGTAAGTCAATAAAATTACAGGTATCTGATAAATATTTCAGCACTTTTTTGAGTGCAAATAAAATTCTTAAAACAGTTGACTCATTTATTATACCCCTATTATATTTTCTTAGCACTATGTGTTGCTTGAAACACAAAAGTATGTATGTGTGTGTATGTATGTATATATATATATATATATATATATATATATATATATATATACATACACACACATACATACATATATATATATATATATATATACACACACACACACACACATACATACATATATACACACACACACACACATATATATATATATATATATATATATATAACCTTTTGATCAATCCTTGCCAATCTTAAAATGGTCGGACAACAAAACCTCCACCTGACTTAATGAATCCATCCATTGGAAAAATATCAAATTTTTTGATGTCCATAAGGTATGGGATGATTATATAGTAACAATTTTACCAAACATTTCTGACCCACTTATTATACATTTAATAAGTGCCATAAATAAGCATAAAAATCAGTCAGTCAGTTAAATGCAATACTTGATACACACTTGGGCAATTCTGTCTCGAAGGAGACATGACTGACTGAGCAGAAGATTTTCCTGCAGTAGCTTGCCATTATTTTTTGCGGTAGACTGGTTGCCAGCCAAGGCTATAGAACCCAATCTGTCCTGTTATTTAATCCATAACTGAAGAGGAGAGGCGGATTAATACCTTTCCCAAGGTTATTTGCATGTAAGTGAATGCAACGAATTAAATTGGAATTCGAACTCAGCTCCCCGATTTCTCGTTCCAAGCCGATATCCACTGTACCACAACACACATCTCAAGCATAAAAGTAAAATAGTTAAAAAAAAAAAAGGCAAATGAAGCCTTTTAATCAAATTTTTGTCTTCAAAATTCCAAAACTGATACCTCTACCTTGGATTTAAAGACCCACAAAAGATATTCTTCCTCCATGTATGGATTAATTAGTAGGACTTGTATCAGTAAATCATTATCATCAACAAAATATTATTTCAATCTGAAAATATTTTTTGGTTTTAATTTCAGAAATTTTAGAAAATAAAACCTGCCGCAATAGTATTTTCACTATTGCCCGAAATAATGACGAAAAAGAAAAAAAAGAAGAGAGAAACAAACCTCTTGTTTTTAAAACGGTCTCGCTTCCAACTGCTGCTAAGGTCCCATCACAGTTCTCCCTTCCCTTCAAAGAAATATACCCCAGTGATCTAAATAAAGGCTTCAGTTCCACATTTCCAACACTTGAAGAAGGCCGAAGTATACAACAGCTGAAATATTGTAAATATAGCAATAAAAATGAGGACAACGGTCCAAACCGTGTAAGAAATGTAAATCTAAAACCTGTTTGAAGAAAAAGTCATTAAATTCAGATTCCCAAGAAATTAAATATTCTGCAGAAATTTTAAGAAAAGTTTCTCGAAAGATTATACAAATTTAAAAATAGTAAAGATAGTTTCTCAGTGCAATACAAAATTCCTTACAACTGTAGCAGCAATACACTCTCGATCAAAAATTTAAGACCACCTAATAATCTTTAAAAAGAAATTTTTTTTTTATGGATAGATTTTAAACTCCTCCCACTTAAGGTTACCAATACTACAATCTAAAAGGTTATGGAAACAAAAAGCTACATTCCAAACATTTTATTTAGAAATTTACATTTTTATAAAATGAGGCGATTTGCACATGATCAAAATTATAAGACCAGGAGTATAAATTGTTAGATCTATGGCAATTCCAATGTTTTTAGTTCAGTTAGAGATTAGCAATCACTGCGTAAAGGTGTTACCATGCCTAAAGCAAGCAAATTTACCAAAGTTGAGCGTTCTTGAATTCTAGAATTCCATAAGCAAGATTTGTCACAGCGGGCGATCGCAGCTAAGGTAAATCACAGTAAAACTGTGATTTGCAACTTTCTAAAGAACAGTGAGAATTATGGAAAAGCAAAATCCTCTGGTAGGCCCCAAAAAATTTCTCTTGCATTGAGTCGGAGAATAAGACGGGTTGTTATGAAAGACGGGGGACTTTCTTCTAGTTAAATTAAGGCAGTCACAGATGCTGATTGCAGTACTGTAACCATCAGACGACACTTAAGACAAAAAGGCATGGTAAATAAAAAGCGTAAACAAATTCCTTGGCTGCTTCCACGTCACAAGTTGGACCGCTTAAAGTTTGGTCGTGAATACCAAACATGGGATGTTGAGAAGTGGAAGAAAGTCCTGTTTTCTGATGAGAAAAAATTCAATCTCGATGGTCCTGATGGCTTCCAACAATATTAGTATAACAAAAACATGCCTCCTGAAATTTTCTCCGCACGTCATAGTGGTGGATGTTCCCTAATGGTATGGGGTGCCTTTTCTTACAGAGGGACGATGGAGCTCCAGGTGATACAGGGTCGTCAGAGAGCGGCTGGTTGTGTTAACATGCTGCAAAAAGCATCTTTGATGACGGAGGGCCATCGTTTGTGTGGGGATGGATGGTTATTCCAACAGGATAATGCTGCAATCCATGCTGCAAGATGGACCTTGACCTTTCTACAAGAAAATGGGGTCCATCTCTTGGGACATCCTGCATGCTCACCGGACTTGAACCCAATTGAATATGTTTGGGGATGGATGACAAGAGATGTTTATCGAAATGGCAAACAATATTCAACAAAAAATGAACTTTGTGAAGCCATCTTCAGAAGCTGGAGCAATATCTCCCACACCTTAATGGAAACACTTATTTCTAGCATGCTCGACAGAATTTTTGAAGTCATCAAAAGCAGTGGCGGTAGACTTCATTATTAAATTTGGTTGTTGAATATTTTCATACACTTTTTGTACAATTTTGTAGAATTTTTGTCTCTGGTCTTATAATTTTGATCATGTGTAAATCGCCTCATTTTATAAAAATGTAAATTTCTAAATAAAATGTTTGGAATGTAGCTTTTTGTTTCTATAACCTTTTAGATTGTAGCATTGGTAACCTTAAGTGGGAGGAGTTTAAAATCTATCAGTAAAAAAAAATTTCTTTTTAAAGATTTTTAAGTGGTCTTAAATTTTTGATCGGGAGTGTATGTTGAAGTGCATATAACAAACATTTAATGCCATTTTTTTCAATTCTAATTTCTAGTAGCTTTCTAATATTGGGATGCTTGTTTCACAAAAAACATCCATAGCTACAGCAGATAAGTTTAGAATAATTATAGCAGAGTGTTTTCATGCCTGTGTGTTTTTTTTTTGTTTTTTTTTATAAATCCCCATCACAATGAAATATCAATTTTATTACAGTTAAAATAAGTCTGTCTGTGTAATTCCCCTTGAGGATGATCTTGGAGGAGATCAAAAGTACTTGGGTAGGAAAAACTATGGCACTTTCCTTGATGAATTTCTTCTTAATACCAAGAAACTGATTAGAAAACTGGAAAGGATCATTATAAAAAGAAATAGACAAGATATGTCCATATTATTCAATGAAGTGTGTGTGCGTGTATATATATATATATATATATATATATATATATATATATATATATATAAAAAAGGGTACACACATGTGTAGTGTTATTATTCAGTTGTTAGTAAAACAGTTCTCAATGTAGTATAAACAGTTATTTTTTATATATATATATATATATATATATTATCCTATTTCAATGGCGCAATTTTGAGTTTCATGAGTAATGCAATCATTGGGTGCATTTTTCAAACTGACTGTTTGATAGATTTGAATTTAAGTTCACTCAATGTTCATTGGAGTTTAATCTTATCAAGTTAGGTTACTGTTTTTTTTAATAACGAGTAAAAATTTAAATATTCTAAGATTGCATGTAGATTAAAAATTATAATTAAAAAATATTAAAATGCAGGGAGATTAAATCAAAGGGACATAATTCATAATTATTAATAATATTTCAGCTGGAATTCAAACTTGACTCTTCAATTTCTTGTTCCGAGCCAATATCCACTGCATCACAACACGCATCCACATCAAACTAGATAATTTGTGTTAAATGAAATATGAAACAAGATGGGAATTATCTCCACATTTTTCAAGTCGAAAAAATTCTGAAAAATACATAATTTATATAATAGTTAGGTTTTTGTTGTAACATTAATGTTATCAAAACATGACAGATCTTGTGTATTCAGATGCTCAAAGAACAAAATTTTCTACATATCAAATTTTTGTAAACAGTTATCAACACTTGTTTACTTTTTGTTTTATTATCCATTATGTTGTTGGTCCTGGGTATGACGGTAAATTGCATCTGGCAGCAAGGCCTCTGAATGGGAGGTTGTGAGGAGTATAGAACCACCGCTTAATTGCTGTTGTTTTCAGGTCCACCCTGACCTGGAGTGGTAGCACCTGTTGGGGTCCCAGCTATGGGCAAATAGTTAACCTCCAAACTGGGGACAAAACACTATGAAAATAGACTTTTATAGAAAAATACACATTTTTGAATGAAAAATATTGCCAACAATACATTTTTGAAAAATCATTACCATAACACATTTTTGAAGAAAACAAAATTATTCTCAGCAAAACATTTTTGAATACATTAAAACTAGAAGGCATTTTCAGTTTTTTAAAATAAAAAAGAATACAAACAACACACATTTTCATTAAAATCTAAATGAACCTTCTCACTATAAGTGAACATTAAAAAAATATCTTAAAACCCCACCTTTTTGGCATTAAATAGCCCACAGAGGTTGATATGCCATTAAACAAAACTCAAACCAAGCTCAAAAACCATTATGCTGAGTGTATTCGTATTTTTGCTGTTTCAAATAAGCGGCTTTTTAAAAAAAAGTTAAAATTTCTGTAAACATAATGCCCCACCTTTTTTACTTTTTTAATTTTTGTTCAACATTTTTCATATTATGGTGATTTTTCTAAGTGCAGCTTTGATGTGGCACAAGGCCAAAAGTATGGCACACCCAGTGAGGATCGAACTCGCTACTCAATTGTAATGTTTCGAGCAAGACAAGCCTGCTAACCATTACATCACCTCGAGTTAACAGTAGTGTTAAAAGACTCAGTATCCGTAACTCTGCCTTAAATCCCATAGTCTCAGAATTTAAAAAAAAAATTTAACCATGGAAGTTTGTGTTATTACTCATATAGATATCAGTGTGCTAAAAAGTAACTTAATTTTCTCTTTTACAGATTCTGACCGTTTAAAATTTTACGCAGTGGCAGTCATCAATTCTAATTCTAACATTGATATCAATTCACTGAAAGATAAGAAAGTTTGTTTCCCAGGTAAGCACTCATTTTCATTTCTTGACAATCTGCCAGAATTTACAGACCATGCAGACAACAAAACTATGGAACAGATAAGACTAAATTGTGACACGATAACTAGGCGTATATTAAGGTGCTTTGTAAAATATGTATTTTATTATAATAGATTAAAATAGAAAATGGTTAAGAATAGAAAATAGTTTAAAAACATTTAACAAAAGTGAAAAAGAAGAGGAAAAAATAAATAAATAAACGCTTTTTCTTTTATGAGGAAAATTGTGGAAGAGACAAGGGTATCAGATTACTGTTTTAAATCCTACCATTCTTCCGGTAAATATTTGACTCAGTGATTTAATGTGATAAAGAGATAAAGGTCAGGAAATAGAGTTCAGGAGGTGGATTTTTGAATGAGCAGGTCAAAGGCTGTCTTTGACTATATCTTGACCACACATTAAGAATTTTCCGGCGGAAGCTTTATTAAGATAAAAAGATTTTAAAAAATCCTGGAAAAAATACTAAATCCGCAAGATGTTTACACATCAAAAGAAGGAAAATTTAAGTACCTTGAAATTTCGGACTTACAGTCGCCAATGTTTATCACCAGTGGTCTAAAGCATTTCTGGATTTCCGGATTAATTTTAAATAAATAGAGTCAGTAGAGTAGAGTGAGAGAGTCAGTTAAGTTAGTCAGTTGAGTGAAGTGAACCTCCGTTCGTCTTGTTTCGGTCGGTTCAGATTTGTTGATCTCCATTAATTAGTTAGAGTTGTATGTCACATTCGCCTGCCCCAACCGAAAAGGCTAACTCTAAACGAAATAAAGCATCATTTTAACTCATCCAAGTTGTGGAAGTTCGTTCCTTATAGTCTAATCTTGTACTCCCAGCTTGAGACTCCGACATTTTCAACAAACTCCCGGCAAAATCACAGCGTGGAGAACGGCCACCGGAGAAATTGTTCGGACCGTCCATTGGGGTGTTACAAAATTTGCCACATTTTTTTTATTATAGAAATGAGATAGTCATGTTGAAATAGTGATTATATGCCTTTTTATTCAAATGTTGTAATTATAACAACCAAGGTGAGCCTCATTTTAGTCATTGTACTCTCTGGCCACCTTTATGTTGACATAGTTTAATAGCGAGAGATGGAGACACATGTAAGAATGGTTTAGAGATTCAAGAGAGATCTCCCTAGCCATAGGGAGATCCTCACAGAAAAAATCCCAGGCCATGCATGTGGGAATTAGTTCTTAAAGAGAAGACAAACAGGAATCAAGAAGTCAGAGGAGGAGATTCTACACTGCAAAAGTTGGTACAAATGCCACAGATGTCATACAAAGAAATGTTGATGGGTTTGGGTGTTTTTTTGTTTGGCTAGTTTAGTTTTATATATTGTTTATGACCATGTTTTTTTTGGATTATTGGTAAGAAGCATAGTATAGTAGTAGTGGCAGTCATCATGTAGCATATGATTTGTACCATGATATACCAAAGGCCTGAATATAATGTCACCTTTTGATTTAATATGTGTTGATCTATGCTAATCCCAATCTGTATTGGGGTCAACTTTAAAATGATAACCAAATAAATTTTGTGCTTGGTGTCACTTCATAAATCTAAAAATCTAGGATCCCAAAAGATAACCTCAAATCCACTAAGTGCAGAATTGGGCCTTAAAGGATATCAATGAGTACACCAACATAAACAAGACAATTAAACAGAAAGTTATACAAATGCCTGCTTATGAGACAAGAAGCAAACTCAATCATACCCTTGCAGAAAGATGAGCAAACATTTGAAGGAAGACCCAAAACCACATACCCCCAATGTCTTTGACATTGATTTGTGCCCAGAATTTAAGCAAATTTTTTTGTGTATAGAAAATTTAATCACATCGCCCGGTTCGCACTCCACCCACGTCTATCGAACAGGTGAAGAGGCTCATCCTTTGTTCCCTGTTTAGGATGTAGTTTCCAGCTTTCTCATTTCCAATCTTCTCACTTTGTTTTTTTGTTTTTTTTTTCAATTGGAGTAGATAGATCTATCTATCACCCGGTTCACACTCCACCCATGTCTATTGAACAGGTGAAGAGGCTCATCCCTTGTTCCCTTGTTTAGGATGTGGTTTCCGGCTTTTCTCTTTTCCAATCTTTTCACTCTTACGTACCCCCTGCACATCAGTGGCGTTACCGCCTTGCTTGGGGTGATATGATTAAAAAAAAAAAAATTTTGATCATGCATTACTAACATTACAATCATAATTGGTAAGTGTTTTGGAATTTGGAACCAAGACAGCCTTATTCAATCTGGAGCTTGAACTCTTGCATAGCATCTTAAGAGGCTGCTTTGATCAACAGTTGAACAATATCAGGGTTCTTTCAGTGCCATGTTGTACATGCATGGATGCCTTGCAAGCACCTCTAGTGAACAACCCTAAGGCCATACTATGCGACAATCTGTGCCAGTTCTCTTCCAAGACATGTTGCATTTAGTGATTGACTGCTGCTACTACTACTACTACTACTACTCTAGGTTCTCTCCTTACTAATGACCCCAAAACATGACCATAAACAATAAAATATATAAAACTAAACTAGCCAAACAAAAAACACCCAAACTCTTCAACATTTCTTTCTCTGACATCCATGGTATTTGCACCAACTTTTGCAGTGAAATTCCCTTCTCTGATTTCTTGGTTCCTGTTTATTTTCCTCTCTTTAGGAAGGACTCTAATTTCTACATGCATAGCCTGGGAGTTTCTGCAGGCATTGCCCTATGGCTAGGGAGATCTCTCTTGAATCTCCAGTCCATTCTTATATGTGTCTCCATCTCTCTCTATTAATATCAACTATCTCTTCTTTCTCTACTGCTCCCCTCCTCTCATGACTGTTGTGTGCACAATAATTTTTCTGACAATATAGACCAGGCCATTTCATTACATCCATTTGCAAATATATTTGTGTTTGGTGACTTTAATGCCCATCATGCCAGGTGGTTTAAACACTGTGTCATATCTTGCTGGCATCCAAACACTGAACTTCTCAATCTCTCACAAAAGTGATGAATGCCCTATGCATTTCCTCAGTAACCCTGAAGGATATGTTTCTCTTCTAGATCTCCTCTTTACTTTGATACATGACTCATGTCATGCTATGCAGCTCTGCCTTTTTGGCAACTCTGATCATGCGGGAGTGTCTGTAAACATCTTTTTATGCTCCTCCATCCAGGAACCTTCTACCAACAGAATACCTTTCTGTTATCAATGTGCAAATTGGAACTTGTTCCATGATTTCCTTCGTGTTGTTCCTTTGAACAAAGTTTTGGTCTCTCTGTTCAAGACTGCACCTCTGAGGTCTCTTTCTGAGTGAAAGCTGGCATTGATGCTTTTATTCCAGCAATAAAATTCTAAGTTAAATCTTAACCATCACCTTGGTTCTCACCTGCAAGCTTGGCTGCTATCGCCCACAGGAATCTGGCTGTACTGGAGTGACATGTCTGATTACAGTAGACGTCTCTTTGTCTCTACTCATAATGAATGCAAGCATGTCCTAAATGATGCAGATTTATTGTTTACTGATAGAATGAAACCACATATAGCATGTTGCAAGTTCAACTCTAGAGATTATTGGCAGCTCTGCAAATGTGTGCTGGTTAACAGCAAACCTTCAACCCATACTCTGTTCAATCAATTCAAAGTCCTCATATTTACAACAGACAAGATTGAATACTTTGCTCACAAATCTTCTTCTGACTCCACACTTGTCTCATCTGGAATATACACACCCATTTTTCCACCTAGAACAGAGGAGCAACTGAGTGAGATATGCATTGCCCTGTCTCTGATCTTGGACATCATTTGTAAATTCAACTCCCATGAGGCAAGCAGAGGTGATGGAATTTTAGCTATCATCCGAAAGAAATGTGCCACTAAGCTGGCTCTTGTCCTCTTCAAACTCTATAACTATTGCCTCACTGCTTTCTGCTTTCCTTCTTGTTTAGAGTGCCCATCGGTAGTTTCTGTTTTTAAGAACTCTGGTGAACCTTCTGACCCCTCTAGCTATTGCCCTATTAGCCTCTTACCACTTTTCAATAAAGTAATTGAGGCTCTAATCAATGCTGAAGTAAGTTAAGTATCTCACCTCTCACAACCTACTCTCTGACAAACAATATGGCTTCCACATCACCAGGTCTATAGCTGATGTGATAATGACCATCACTGGATATGTATGCCAGGCTCTTGGTAATAATGGCAAAGCTCAAGCTGTTGCTCTAGATGTCTTGAAAGTGTTTGACATGACTGTGCATGCTGGCCTTCATGGCTATGGTATTTCTAGATGATTGTTTGTTTGATTTTATTGAATTGTGAAATGTTTATTTCGAATGGGCAAGCTTCCAAAACTTTTCACACAAACACAAGTCTCCCTCAAGGCTCTATCCTAGGTTCTACACTGTTTCTGGTCTTCGTCAATGATCTTCCTGGTGTCATCAGTTCCCAAGTAGGCATCTATGCAGATGGCACCACCATTTACTCCCATCTCAATAAGAAATTTGTCAAGGCTGGCAAAGTAAACCTGGCTGCTGCTCTTGAAACAGACATCCAATCATTGTCTACCTGGGTCAGGAAATGGCTTATAAATTTGAATGCCTCCAAAACAAAGCTGTTCTCCTTTAACTACCACAGAAAAAATTTCCTGCCAACCATCAGCATGGCTGATCCAAGTCACCTTGAGAGCAACACACTACACCTACTTGGCATCACTTTTTTTTAACTGACCTGAAGTGGAACGTATATATTGGATCTATAGCTACATCAATTGCTAGGAAAGTTAGGTCTCTGTGCTAGGCAAGAAAGTTTTTCTCATCCGGATCCATCTTGCATACTTATAAAGCTATCATTTGTCCATCCATTAAATACTGTTGCCATATCTGGTTGGGTACTCTTGCTATTCATCTCATGTCTTTTATACAAATATTTTCATGGTAACTGCTTCAATAAACTTTTTTTCATTGATGAATTTAAGCATGCTACTAGATTGGCATGTAGGTCCCACCCTTTTACCATTGAAATAGTTAAATGTAACCGCCACTTATACTCCAACAGTTTCTTTCTCGCACTTCCCACCTGCAGAACTCCCTTCCATTTACATGTTTTCCTGATAGCTACAATCTTCAAAAATTTGAATGCAACGTCACTTGCCATTGTCTATCTTTTCGAATTCCATTCATCATTTATCCTTTCTTCGATACCCAGTGTACCAAGTCTTTTCTTTCAATGTAAACCCTTGCACACAAGTAGCAGTCTCATATTGCTTAGGTTGAAATGATTTTTAAAAAAATTAGTAAAAGCAGTAATCTGAACATTTATATAGCTCAGATCAACCACATATCAAACCTGCTTTAAAAAGCCAAAAACAAAAACGAATGAAAGTAAATTTTGGATTTTGCTGTTCACAACATTTTGGACTACTGTTTGAAATTTGTTTGCATAATAAAACCTGACCCCTCCCCTGATGAAAAAATAGAAAATATTTTATTATCATTATTTTATTTTTAACAAAGATATATTGAAAGCTGAAACTCACATGATAGATCACTTTCATCTTTTAAATAATGCTGTGTGTCCATCGTCCAACTTTGCTTACATTTGCTCAACATAGGCACATTATACCTTTTTGGAAACCAGGATGATCCTGGGATTGAAAATCTGCCCTTCATCTGCTGCTTAAACATCCAGCATTGGGATTTATGTCTGAATGAGAAAGGAACAGTTAAAAAACATACACTTGCTCTACATAGACATATTATACCTTTTGGAATCAGGATGATCCTGGGATTGAAAATCTGCCCTTCATCTGCTGCTTAAACATCCAGCATTGGGATTTATGTCTGAATGAGAAAGGAACAGTTAAAAAACATACACTTGATCTATATAGACATATTATACCTTTTGGAATCAGGATGATCCTGGGATTGAAAATCTGCCCTTCATGTGCTGCTTAAACATCCAGCATTGGGGTTTATGTCTGAATGAGAAAGGAACAGTTAAAAAACATACACTTGATTTACATAGACATATTATACCTTTTGGAATCAGGATGATCCTGGGATTGAAAATCTGCCCTTCATCTGCTGCTTAAACATCCAGCATTGGGATTTATGTCTGAATGAGAAAGGAACAGTTAAAAAACATACACTTGCTCTATATAGACATATTATACCTTTTGGAATCAGGATGATCCTGGGATTGAAAATCTGCCCTTCATGTGCTGCTTAAACATCCAGCATTGGGATTTATGTCTGAATGAGAAAGGAACAGTTAAAAAACATACACTTGATTTACATAGACATATTATACCTTTTGGAATCAGGATGATCCTGGGATTGAAAATCTGCCCTTCATGTGCTGCTTAAACATCCAGCATTGGGATTTATTTCTGAATGAGAAAGGAACAGTTAAAAAACATACACTTGATTTACATAGACATATTATACCTTTTGGAAACAGGATGATCCTGGGATTGAAAATCTGCCCTTCATCTGCTGCTTAAACATCCAGCATTGGGATTTATGTCTGAATGAGAAAGGAACAGTTAAAAAACATACACTTGCTCTACATAGACATATTATATCTTTTGGAATCAGGATGATCCTGGGATTGAAAATCTGCCCTTCATCTGCTGCTTAAACATCCAGCATTGGGATTTATGTCTGAATGAGAAAGGAACAGTTAAAAAACATACACTTGATTTACATAGACATATTATACCTTTTGGAATCAGGATGATCCTGGGATTGAAAATCTGCCCTTCATCTGCTGCTTAAACATCCAGCATTGGGATTTATGTCTGAATGAGAAAGGAACAGTTAAAAAACATACACTTGATCTATATAGACATATTATACCTTTTGGAATCAGGATGATCCTGGGATTGAAAATCTGCCCTTCATCTGCTGCTTAAACATCCAGCATTGGGATTTATGTCTGAATGAGAAAGGAACAGTTAAAAAACATACACTTGATCTATATAGACATATTATACCTTTTGGAATCAGGATGATCCTGGGATTGAAAATCTGCCCTTCATCTGCTGCTTAAACATCCAGCATTGGGATTTATGTCTGAATGAGAAAGGAACAGTTAATAAACATACACTTGATCTATATAGACATATTATACCTTTTGGAATCAGGATGATCCTGGGATTGAAAATCTGCCCTTCATCTGCTGCTTAAACATCCAGCATTGGGATTTATGTCTGAATAAGAAAGGAACAGTTAAAAAACATACACTTGATTTACATAGACATATTATACCTTTTGGAATCAGGATGATCCTGGGATTGAAAATCTGCCGTTCATCTGCTGCTTAAAAACATCCAGCATTGGGATTTATGTCTGAATGAGAAAGGAACAGTTAAAAAACATACACTTGATTTACATAGACATATTATACCTTTTGGAAACAGGATGATCCTGGGATTGAAAATCTGCCCTTCATCTGCTGCTTAAACATCCAGCATTGGGATTTATGGTCTGAATGAGGAAAAAGGAACAGTTAAAAAACATACACTTGATCTATATAGACATATTATACCTTTTGGAATCAGGATGATCCTGGGATTGGAAAATCTGCCCTTCATCTGCTGCTTAAACATCCAGCATTGGGATTTATTTCTGAATGAGAAAGGAACAGTTAAAAAACATACACTTGATTTACATAGACATATTATACCTTTTGGAATCAGGATGATCCTGGGATTGAAAATCTGCCCTTCATCTGCTGCTTAAACATCCAGCATTGGGATTTATGTCTGAATGAGAAAGGAACAGTTAAAACATACACTTTGATCTATATAGACATATTATACCTTTTGGAATCAGGATGATCCTGGGATTGAAAATCTGCTCCTTCATCTGCTGCTTAAACATCCAGCATTGGGATTTATTTCTGAATGAGAAAGGAACATGTTAAAAAACATACACTTGATTTACATAGACATATTATAATTTTTGGAAACAGGATGATCCTGGGATTGAAAATCTGCCCTTCATCTGTGTTTAAACATCCAGTATTGGGATTTATGTCTGAATGAGAAAGGAACAGTTAAAAAACATACACTTGCTCTATATAGACATATTATAATTTTCTTTGGAATCAGGATGATCCTGGGATTGAAAATCTGCCCTTCATGTGCTGCTTAAACATCCAGCATTGGGATTTATGTCTGAATGAGAAAGGTCAGTTGAAAAACATACACTTGATTTACATAGACATATTATACCTTTTGGAATCAGGATGGATCCTGGGATTGAAAATCTGCTCCTTCATCTGCTGCTTAAACATCCAGCATTGATTTATGTCTGAATGAGAAAGGAACAGTTAAAAAACATACACTTGATCTATATAGACATATTATACCTTTTGAATCAGGATGATCCTGGGATTGAAAATCTGCCCTTCATCTGTTGCTTAACATCCAGCATTGGGATTTATGTCTGAATGAGAAAGGAACAGTTAAAAAACATACACTTGCTCTACATAGACATATTATATCTTTTGGAATCAGGATGATCCTGGGATTGAAAATCTGCCCTTCATCTGCTGCTTAAACATCCAGCATTGGGATTTATGTCTGAATGAGAAAGGAACAGTTAAAAAACATACACTTGATCTATATAGACATATTAGTACTTTTTGAATCAGGATGATCCTGGATTGAAAATCTGCCCTTCATGTGCTGCTTAAACATCCAGCATTGGGATTTATGTCTGAATGAGAAAGGAACAGTTAAAAAACATACACTTGATTTACATAGACATATTATACCTTTTGGAATCAGGATGATCCTGGATTGAAAATCTGCCCTTCATCTGGTTGCTTAAACATCCAGCATTGGGATTTATGTCTGAATGAGAAAAGGAAGAAAGTTAAAAAAATAATACACTTGATCTATATAGACATATTATACCTTTTGGAATCAGGATGATCCTGGGATTGAAAATCTGCCCTTCATCTGCTGCTGAAACATCCAGCATTGGGATTTATGTCTGAATGAGAAAGCAACAGTTAAAAAACATACACTTGCTCTACATAGACATATTATATCTTTTGGAATCAGGATGATCCTGGGATTGAAAATCTGCCCTTCATCTGCTGCTTAAACATCCAGCATTGGGATTTATGTCTGAATGAGAAAGGAACAGTTAAAAACATACACTTGATCTATATAGACATATTATACCTTTTGGAATCAGGATGATCCTGGGATTGAAAATCTGCCCTTCATGTGCTGCTTAAACATCCAGCATTGGGATTTATGTCTGAATGAGAAAGGAACAGTTAAAAAACATGCACTTGATCTATATAGACATATTATACCTTTTGGAATCAGGATGATCCTGGGATTGAAAATCTGCCCTTCATCTGTTGCTTAAACATCCAGCATTGGGATTTATGTCTGAATGAGAAAGGAACAAAGTTAAAAAACATACACTTGATCTATACAGACATTATACCTTTTGGAATCAGGATGATCCTGGATTGAAAAATCTGCCCTTCATCTGCTGCTTAAACATCCAGCATTGGGATTTATGTCTGAATGAGAAAGGAACAGTTAAAAAACATACACTTGATCTATATAGACATATTATACCTTTAAATCAGGATGATCCTGGGATTGAAAATCTGCCCTTCATGTGCTGCTTAAAAACATCCAGCATTGGGGTTTATGTCTGAATGAGAAAGGAACAGTTAAAAAACATACACTTGATTTACATAGACATATTATACCTTTTGGAATCAGGATGATCCTGGGATTGAAAATCTGCCCTTCATCTGCTGCTTAAACATCCAGCATTGGGATTTATGTCTGAATGAGAAAGGAACAGTTAAAAAACATGGCCATTTGATCTATATAGACATATTATACCTTTTGGAATCAGGATGATCCTGGGATTGAAAACTGCCCTTCATTCTGCTAAACATCCAGCATTGGGATTTATGTCTGAATGAGAAAGAATGTTAAAAAACATACACTTGATTTACATAGACATATTATACCATTTTGGAATCAGGATGATCCTGGGATTGGAAAATCTGCCCTTCATCTGCTGCTTAAACATCCAGCATTGGGATTTATGTCTGAATGAGAAAGGAACAGTTAAAAAACATACACTTGATCTATATAGACATATTATACTCTTTGGAATCAGGATGATCCTGGGGATTGAAAATCTGCCCCTTCATCTGCTGCTTAAACATCCAGCATTGGGATTTATGTCTGAATGAGAAAGGAAACAGTTAAAAAACATACACTTGCTCTACATAGACATATTATACCTTTTGAATCAGGATGATCCTGGGATTGAAAATCTGCCCTTCATCTGCTGCTTAAACATCCAGCATTGGGATTTATTTCTGAATGAGAAAGGAACAGTTAAAAAACATACACTTGATCTATATAGACATATTATACCTTTTGAATCAGGATGATCCTGGGATTGAAAATCTGCCCTTCATCTGTTGCTTAAACATCCAGCATTGGGATTTATTTCTGAATGAGAAAGGAACAGTTAAAAACATACACTTGATTTACATAGACATATTATACCTTTGGAATCAGGATGATCCTGGGATTGAAAATCTGCCCTTCATCTGCTGCTTAAACATCCAGCATTGGGATTTATGTCTGAATGAGAAAGGAAATAGTTAAAAAAACATACACTTGATCTATAGACATATTATACCTTTTGGAATCAGGATGATCCTGGGATTGAAAATCTGCCCTTCATCTGCTGCTTAAACATCCAGCATTGGGATTTATGTCTGAATGAGAAAGGAACAGTTTGAAAACATACACTTTATTTACATAGACATATTATACCTTTTGAATCAGGATGATCCTGGGATTGAAAATCTGCTCCTTCATCTGCTGCTTAAACATCCAGCATTGGGATTTATGTCTGAATGAGAAAGGAACAGTTAAAAAACATACACTGACCTATATAGACATATTATACCTTTTGGAATCAGGATGATCCTGGGATTGAAAATCTGCTCCTTCATCTGGTTGCTTAAACATCCAGCATTGGGATTTATGTCTGAATGAGAAAGGAACAGTTAAAAACATACACTTGATCTATATAGACATATTATACCTTTTGGAATCAGGATGATCCTGGGATTGGAAAATCTGCCCTTCATCTGCTGCTTAAACATCCAGCATTGGGATTTATGTCTGAATGAGAAAGGAACAGTTAAAAAACATTCACTTGATTTACATAGACATATTATACCTTTTGGAATCAGGATGATCCTGGGATTGAAAATTGCCCTTCATCTGCTGCTTAAACATCCAGCATTGGGATTTATGTCTGAATGAGAAAAAGAACACAGTTAAAAAACATACACTTGCTCTACATAGACATATTATACCTTTTGGAATCAGGATGATCCTGGATTGGAAAATCTGCCCTTCATCTGCTGCTTAAACATCCAGCATTGGGATTTATGTCTGAATGAGAAAGGAACAGTTAAAAAACATATGATTTACATAGACATATTATATTCTTTGGAATCAGGATGATCCTGGGATTGAAAATCTGCCCTTCATCTGCTGCTTAAACATCCAGCATTGGGATTTATGTCTGAATGAGAAAAGGAACAAAGTTAAAAAACATACACTTGATCTATATAGACATATTATACCTTTTGAATCAGGATGATCCTGGGATTGAAAATCTGCCCTTCATCTGCTGCTTAAACATCCAGCATTGGGATTTATTTCTGAATGAGGAAAGGAACAGTTAAAAAACATACACTTGATTTACATAGACATATTATACCTTTTGGAATCAGGATGATCCTGGGATTGAAAATCTGCCCTTCATCTGCTGCTTAAACATCCAGCATTGGGATTTATGTCTGAATGAGAAAGGAACAGTTAAAAAACATACACTTGATCTATATAGACATATTATACCTTTGAATCAGGATGATCCTGGGATTGAAAATCTGCCCTTCATCTGCTGCTTAAACATCCAGCTTTGGGATTTATGTCTGAATGAGAAAGGGAACAGTTAAAAAACATATTAATTTGATCTATATAGACATATTATACCTTTTGGAATCAGGATGATCCTGGGATTGAAAATCTGCCCTTCATGTGCTGCTTAAACATCCAGCAGTTTATGTCTGAATGAGAAAGGAACAGTTAAAAAAACATACACTTGATTTACATAGACATATTATACCTTTTGGAATCAGGATGATCCTGGGATTGAAAATCTGCCCTTCATCTGCTGCTTAAACATCCAGCATTGGGATTTATGTCTGAATGAGAAAGGAACAGTTAAAAAACATATTAATTTGATCTATATAGACATATTATACCTTTTGGAATCAGGATGATCCTGGGATTGAAAATCTGCCCTTCATCTGCTGCTTAAACATCCAGCATTGGGATTTATGTCTGAATGAGAAAGGAACAGTTAAAAAACATACACTTGATCTATATAGACATATTATACCTTTTGGAATCAGGATGATCCTGGGATTGGAAAAAATCTGCCCTTCATGTGCTGCTTAAACATCCAGCATTGGGGTTTATGTCTGAATGAGAAAGGAACAGTTAAAAAACATACACTTGATTTACATAGACATTATACCTTTTGGAATCAGGATGATCCCTGGGATTGAAAATCTGCCCTTCATCTGCTGCTTAAAACATCCAGCATTGGGATTTATGTCTGAATGAGAAAGGAACAGCAAAACATACACTTGATCTATATAGACATATTATACCTTTTGGAATCAGGATGATCCTGGGATTGAAAATCTGCCCTTCATCTGCTGCTTAAACATCCAGCATTGGGATTTATTTCTGAATGAGAAAGGAAATGTTTTTGGAAAACATACACTTGATTTACATAGACATATTATACTCTTTGGAATCAGGATGATCCTGGGATTGAAAATCTGCCCTTCATCTGCTGCTTAAACATCCAGCATTGGGATTTATGTCTGAATGAGAAAGGAACAGTTAAAAAAATACACTATCTATATAGACATATTATACCTTTTGGAATCAGGATGATCCTGGGATTGAAAATCTTGCCCTTCATCTGCTGCTTAAACATCCAGCATTGGGATTTATGTCTGAATGAGAAAGGAACAGTTAAAAAACATACACTTGATCTATATAGACATATTATACCTTTTGGAATCAGGATGATCCTGGATTGAAAATCTGCCCTTCATCTGCTGCTTAAACATCCAGCATTGGGATTTATGTCTGAATGAGAAAGGAACAGTTAAAAAACATACACTTGATCTATATAGACATATTATACCTTTTGGAATCAGATGATCCTGGGATTGAATTGCCCTTCATCTGCTGCTTAAACATCCAGCATTGGGATTTATGTCTGAATGAGAAAGGAACAGTTAAAAAACATACACTTGCTCTTACATAGACATATTATATCTTTTGGAATCAGGATGATCCTGGGATTGAAAATCTGCCCTTCATCTGCTGCTTAAACATCCAGCATTGGGATTTATGTCTGAATGAGAAAGGAACAGTTAAAAAAACATACACTTGATCTATATAGACATATTATACCTTTTGGAATCAGGATGATCCTGGGATTGAAAATCTGCCCTTCATCTGCTGCTTAAACATCCAGCATTGGGATTTATGTCTGAATGAGAAAGGAACAGTTAAAAAACATACACTTGATCTATATAGACATATTATACTTTTGGAATCAGGATGATCCTGCATTGGAAAAATCTGCCCTTCATGTGCTGCTTAAACATCCAGCATTGGGATTTATGTCTGAATGAGAAAGGAACAGTTAAAAAACATACACTTGATCTATATAGACATATTATACCTTTTGGAATCAGGATGATCCTGGATTGAAAATCTGCCCTTCATCTGCTGCTTAAACATCCAGCATTGGGATTTATGTCTGAATGAGAAAGGAACAGTTAAAAAACATACACTTGATCTATATAGACATATTATACTCTGAATCAGGATGATCCTGGGATTGAAAATCTGCCCTTCATTCAAGGTTAAACATCCAGCATTGGGATTTATTTCTGAATGAGAAAGGAACAGTTAAAAAACATACACTTGATTTACATAGACATATTATACCTTTTGGAATCAGGATGATCCTGATTGAAAATCTGCCCTTCATCTGCTGCTTAAACATCCAGCATTGGGATTTATGTCTGAATGAGAAAGGAACAGTTAAAAACATACACTTGATCTATATAGACATATTATACTCTTTGGAATCAGGATGATCCTGGGATTGAAAATCTGCCCTTCATCTGCTGCTTAAACATCCAGCATTGGGATTTATTTCTGAATGAGAAAGGAACAGTTAAAAAACATACACTTGATTTACATAGACATATTATACCTTTTGGAATCAGGATGATCCTGGGATTGAAAATCTGCCTTCATCTGCTGTTGCTTAAACATCCAGCATTGGGATTTATGTCTGAATGAGAAAGGAACAGTTAAAAAACATACACTTGATCTATATAGACATATTATACCTTTGGAATCAGGATGATCCTGGGATTGAAAAATCTGCCCTTCATCTGCTGCTTAAACATCCAGCATTGGGATTTATGTCTGAATGAGGAAGGAACAGTTAAAAAACATACACTTGATTTACATAGACATATTATACCTTTTGGAATCAGGATGATCCTGGGATTGAAAATCTGCCCTTCATCTGCTGCTTAAACATCCAGCATTGGGATTTATATCTGAATGAGAAAGGAACAGTTAAAAAACATACACTTGATCTATATAGACATATTATACCTTTTGGAATCAGGATGATCCTGGGATTGAAAATCTGCCCTTTCATCTGCTGCTTAAACATCCAGCATTGGGATTTATGTCTGAATGAGAAAGGAACAGTTAAAAAACATACACTTGATTTACATAGACATATTATACCTTTTGGAATCAGGATGATCCTGGGATTGAAAATCTGCCCTTCATCTGCTGCTTAAACATCCAGCATTGGAATTTATTTCTGAATGAGAAAGGAACAGTTAAAAAACATACACTTGATTTACATAGACATATTATACCTTTTGGAATCAGGATGATCCTGGGATTGAAAATCTGCCCTTCATCTGCTGCTTAAACATCCAGCATTGGGATTTATGTCTGAATGAGAAAGGAACAGTTAAAAAACATACACTTGATCTATATAGACATATTATACCTTTTGGAATCAGGATGATCCTGGGATTGAAAATCTGCCCTTCATCTGCTGCTTAAACATCCAGCATTTGGGTTTATGTCTGGATGAGAAAGGAACAGTTAAAAAACATACACTTGATTTACATAGACATATTATACCTTTTGGAATCAGGATGATCCTGGGATTGAAAATCTGCCCTTCATCTGCTGCTTAAACATCCAGCATTTGGGTTTATGTCTGGATGAGAAAGGAACAGTTAAAAAACATACACTTGATTTACATAGACATATTATACCTTTTGGAATCAGGATGATCCTGGGATTGAAAATCTGCCCTTCATCTGCTGCTTAAACATCCAGCATTTGGGTTTATGTCTGGATGAGAAAGGAACAGTTAAAAATTCAAATTTTAAAATAACTGAAAAAAATTAGTGATTTAAAATTTTTTCATATTGCATTTACTTACATGCAAGTACCCTTGAGAAGAGTATTAATTTATCACTTCTCCCTCCAGCTATGGATTGAATAGCAGGCAAGATTGCTTTCTATAGCCTTGGTTTGCAATTAGTCTATCACATGTAAAAATATTAAACTACTGTGGGAAAATCTTCTGCCTAGTTAATTATGTCTAAAAAAAAAAAAAGACATGATCACCCATGCATGTATCACATAATTGACTGAATTTATATTGAGTTTAAAGTAACACAAAAACTTTATGAATTTCAAATATGTTTTTTAAAATTTAGTTTAAAACATCCCCGAAACTTTGTGAATTGAGGAAATCAGTTTTATTTCTTCAAAATGCCAAGGAATTGAAGTGAGCGGTTTCATGATGTGGGGTTTTGGAGTTCCATGGAGTTTGTGATTTGAAGATTTCAGCCTGAATTGAAATTTCAGTCCAAATTTGACTAGAATTAGACTTATAGCCAAAATCAAAGTTAAAGTGAGGCTTTGAAGTTCCAAAGAGTGAACTGACGAATTCAAAGTTATTTCTTCAAAATTGTCAGTGTTTTCTATCCAGGGCCCCTTTAGTTTTCGGCCAGAAAGCTAATTGTGACTCCAGGAACTAACTTTCATGTGTGCACAGAATGAAGCTTTTACTAGTACTGGTTGACTGATACAAGTGTGAAAACTTTAGCCTTTATAATAATATCTGTTAAAGAGCTCCATCTCTCATGCTTGTTAATTATGACAAAATCCTTACTGTGTTTGCCTTGTAGTTGAAATAGCTGTATATTTCTCAACCCTATTTGGGCTTTTATCTATAGTTTTTGCTTATAGCTTTATTTACATTGTCCTGATCTTTATTGTCATATTCATGACATTTTGAATGCTCCAACCTTCTTCAGGTGACTGGAATTTTTAAACTAAATCCTTTATTTTGATCACTGGGGTAGATTATTCTTATTCCATGAGTCATGCCACTTCTGGTTGTCTTAGTTATTTCTATTTAACTCAACTTTAAGTTTTTGTGCACCACAACTGACACCAGGTATTGAACTCACAACTTAGTTAAGTCAAGTCAGTGGTTCCAACTTAAACTTTTATCCACTGGGCCATGAGTCCTTGAGAACAAATATTTTTATAGTTTCATTAAAAAGCTAAGGCTTCAATTTCTGTCAAAATGAGGATTTATTATTATTTACATAATACAAATTCTGACTGTCAATGCATAAAAAAATCATGTCAACTTTCAGGATTGGTGTAATAAAGTTAAATTCATTAACCTTCAAGAAGACCTATTCTTCTCCAATGGGATTAACACTGACTGACATGCTATTGAAAAGTTCTTAGCTCGTTTCATTTCCTAAAATCAGTCTTTTAATGATCGTACATAAAAAAGGGTGACCTTGCAAAGTTGACTGGGTGAAGGAGGTTTCTATTTTCTCTTTTACACAAAATGGACTGAAACAATCGGCCAGAATTTCAACTCGGCTCTCCTATTCTACTTTTTGGGCTTATAACCATCACTGTTACACATCCAGTAGAAATTGTTGACCTGTATGACTCCACCCACACATTTTTATTTATTTCTCAAAACGGTTTCCCTCTTTGGCTCTTATATTCAAAGTTGGTTATTTCATGTTTACTCTTAAGTACTCCTTGTACTCCATCCATAACGATGTAATATCATTTGTAAATTGGTTGAGTATATCTTAAATTGAACATTTGTGCTTATATACCATCAAATGTTGTATAAACCTTTTAAAATTTGTTTTTAGTTTTGTTTTAATTTCATTAATTGATTTCTTTATTCTTGTATGTATTTAATAAGAATTTAAAAATGTAATTAATTTATTCATGATTGTCTTTTATAGGTATTGGTAATGGGGCTGGGTGGATATACCCCATCTCTACCCTGATTCAGAAAAACCTTCTTAAAATTGTTGAGTGCAATGCTATTGTCAAGACTGTCTCAGCATTTTTTTCAAGCACATGTCTCCCAGGAGGATTATCTGCTTTTTATAACCAATTAGGTAAGTAATCTCTCTTTCTCTCTCTCTCTCTCACACAAAAAGGATTGCAGAATTTCAAACCTTCTACCTTCTCTTTTCACACACATTCTTCCCCTTCTTGATTAATATTTTTATCTACATCACCATAATTAATCAAAACTCAGAATGGTCTGGAGTAAAAAAAGATTCTACAATGATTTTTGGTAGAAAATTTCTACATGCAAATGAGGTAGTAGGTTGTGCAATTGTTGTAGGGTAGGACTCAATGTACTTCCTACTCTCCCCTACAACTGTGAGAATGGACTGCTCCTACTTATAAGGGCTTACGGCCATATCACGTTGAATACACCGGTTCTCGCTCGATCACCAAAGTTAAGCAACATTGAGCCTGGTCAGTACTTAGATGGGTGACTGCTTAGATGGGAATACCAGGTGCTGTAAGCATTTAGTGACGGATGTGCATTGTGGTGTAATGGATATCGGCTTGGAAAGAGAAATCAGTGAGCCGAGTTCAAATTCCAGTTGAATACCCTGTATTCACTTAAGCACTGGTACCCTTGGGAAAGGTATTAATCCATCCCTTCCTTCCAGTTATGGGTTAAATAACAGGGTAGGATTTGGGGACCCTGCCCTTAAAAACAAATCTTAATGGATCTTGGTACTTGAAAAGAAAAAAGTATTACTAGACACAAAACTTATATAAAAACAACAATAAATTGTTGAAAGAAAAAGGTATTACCAACAATCAATAAATCAAATTTAGTTGGCAATAAATGACTCACCGAGGTGTTGATATGCCATAAAACAAAAAACAACCAACCAATCTACTTATAAATATGACAAGTAGCCACATTAGAGTAGAATTTGAGGAGTAGTTGATTTACTCAGGTTTTTCCATTCTATGTTTGAGGATTTGATAAACCTCTTGTTCTTTGTTTTCTCTAGCTAGTCTTCTGTTCCTTCAATACACTCTCTCTCTCTCTCTCTCTCTCTCTCTCTCTCTCTCTGACTACGACCTTCCTAATTCTCAGCTACAAGACATTACAACAGTAATATTATGACCTTGAATAAGTTCTTGCTGATTTTGCATGAAAAAGTATTGTTCATCGCTAGCCACTACTTTTTCTTGTCCTTCTGGCAACATTTTAATTTCACATCAGAAAAACAATCTTTTGAGCTAACCATAAGTCAACCCAATATTGTTTTTTTTTTTTCATCTTCATAAGAATGAAAGTACTGCTCAACCAGGCCATATGCCGTCAATCAGAACAAATGTTAATGGTGAATACAACGGGTTGGGTAGTGTAGTATACCAGAGCGATATATGGTGTATAACCTGCAAACTAATGTTGACGATCAGCTTGAAGTATGACAATGGGTATATAAAAATATATTCACTTATTCAGTTTATCCCCTGCAATGTGACAGTTGTGTGTAATGAGGTAGTCATAGAAAGCACCCACACATACAAGGAAGTGACAGCTGTCCAAGCTTGTCTGCCCTCTGCTCTCTCCTCTGTCAACCCAGGAAAACCTGGTCTTATGTATAAGTTTAGGCTCTGTCAAGCTTCACCCAACAGTGTCATTCCCGGGCAGATCTAATCACCAGTTGTTGTCTTTGGCCAGTTGCAGTTTGATGTAATCACATTATTGTTTATTTCATTGTTCAAATTTTTTCCAACTTTGACATGCCAATGCATTGCCTGTTTATTTCATAGTTTCTGGCAACCAAAACATATTTTTGCCAGCTTAGTAAAATATAATTCATTCTTCTAATCATTGTTTTACTAGCAGTATAGCCCGGCGTTGCTCAGGTGTAATGAAAGCTTTAAAACTAATCCATGGTGCTGGAGCTCAGACTCAGCTTAAAGAATATTAGCGTGAAGTTTGGTGAGAATTGGATAAAAATTGTGGATTTGTATAAAGGACATACAGACAGATAAACAGACACACACACACAAACATCTTGCTGTGTATATATATATATATATATATATATATATATATATATATTATCGATTTTCTGCACTATTGTAAGAACCTTGAAACTTCTGAATATTGTTTCTTATGCCTTTGTCTATGAGTGTATCAAACGTGATACACACTTGGATAATCATGTCTCAAAATGGACATGACTGACTGGGAATAAATTTTTTTCCTGCAGTAGGTTGCCATTTCCTTCTGTCATAGACTGGTTGCTGACCAAGTTTATAGAACCCAATCTGTCTTGTTATTTAACCCATAGCTGGAGGGAAAAGAGATGGATTAATACCTTTCTTGAGGATATCTGCACGCAAGTGAATATTTTTTTTTTTATAATCATATCACCTGAAGCAAGGCATTTTACTGCCACTGTTTTTCAGGGGGTTATGTAGGAGAAAAGTTATATGAAAGAGTGACAGGTTATAGGGTCAGGAAGTGGGTAAGAGAAGGATGAGAATACTAATGAGAGTGGAGTGGACAGAGAAAGGAGCATATGAGAGAGAGGATGCAGGTTAGTGAGATAGGAGATGACTATTGACTTTACATTTAAATTCTTGGAGATTGTAACTGTTGGGGAAGCAAGTAAATGGAAGGGATTTCCACAGGCGGGAAGTGCGAGAAAAGAAGCTGCTGGAGTAGAATTTGCATTTACATTTTATTGGTTTCACAGTAAAAGGGTGGGATCTAGTTGCTAATCTTATGAATGCAACAAATTCGACTGTAGGTCAAAATCGGCTCTCCAATTTCTCATTCCCAGCCCATATCCATTGCACCCCAAGGAACCCAATTTCCCTCTTCGCTTGATATGGTTGCAGGCAATGAAACCCATTTAACCTTTGTGCCAAATCTTTGGTGTTTTGACATAGATCCAATTCAATAGTCGGTTTTGAAAGTGGGTTTCATAGTGGGCTGTCATCCAGAGCAAGGCCTGTTGGAAATGTCACAATTCCTGTTATTCACTTTAAATAAAACAATGTTGGATAGAATAAGTTTGTAGACAGTTTGTCATGTCCACTAAGTCAGTTAAGTGCCATATGTGGTCCACACTTTGGACGATCATGTCTTGAAAGAGACATGACTGACTTAGCAAAAGATTATCCTGCAGTACGTTGCCATTGCTTTCTACAGTAGACTGGCTGCCAGTCTAGGCTATGGAACCCAATCTGTTCTGCCATTTAACTCATAGCTGGAGGGAGAAGAGATAGATTATATTACATTATTATATTATGTATAATTAGTGGGGGATCAGTTTATTACTTTATAACAGTAGAAAACAGATTCCCTATTTTATGCACAGTAGAAGTTTTAATTATGTTTCCAACTATTATATTCAGTCAGTCAGTTAAGTGCCATTCGTGATGCATGCTTGGGCAATCATGTCTCGAAAGAGACATGACTGACAGAAGATTAACCCACAGTTAGCTGCCATTGCTTTCTGCAGTAGACTAGTTGCCAGCCAAGGCTATAGAACCCAATCTGTTCTATTATTTAACCCATAACTGGAGGGAAGAGACAGATTAATCTAATAATATAAGCAACGTATTTTGCACAATAAAACTAATTATATTAATTATAAACTTCATTATAGACCTATTAATTTTAAACATAAGAATGTTCAGCCAACAATAGCTCATAAACCTTAAAATTTCCCTACAAAATATTCATCATAAAATATGTCAATTAAATCATACAATACAAAACTACAGAATACAAATCAGAAAGGTTGTTTTATTAGACATCATCAAATACTGCCAAAATATCAAGCAGATGTAGTAGTAGACATACCACGTGGCTTTTTATGACCAATTAGGAATGAATAAAATAATTCTGGAGCTGATTTCTTAGAAAAAAAAGATATAAAAATCATAAAGTCTGGCCCCCAACAAAGAGATTCACAAATGCCACTGTGGTGATACCGACCGAACAAAAGCAATGAACAGGATGTGTGCTCCCTCATAACTAAAAAGCAAATGAATAAAAATCGTAATGCACATGCATGAAAAATAAAAATTAATCAAAGATCAAATTACCAATTTTATTTACCAGCCAATGGGAAGCCCGAAACCAAATACATGGGTGAAATTCGAAACTAGCTGTTTTGATCCAAAATGCCTATATAAAAAGCAAGACACAAGGCTTTGTCAGACAGAAGGACAAAAGGAGAAGAGTGTAATTAGAAGTACTTACTGACCTTTTCTAAGACATTCCACAAACCAACTTGCTGACCTACTGACCTTAGAAATGGTAACTTAATAATGAACATTAATCATACTGCCAAGCTTTTTACCTTTCAGCATTATATCTTCAATGAACATTCTTTTATCTCCTCCAGTTCATTGCTATCTGCCATGAACTCTCTCTAACTTCGTTGGACGTTTATTCCAAGTATTGTTTTAATTGTAAAACATTAATTGAAATGTATATATGTATAAATGTTATTTTACACTCAAAATTGCCTTTCTTGAATTTATAATCATTTATGAATTATAGTGGACTATCTTCCCACAAGGCCAAATTCCGTTGACCTACTACAAAATCCTACTACCCCTCACTACAAATGAAATAAGAGATACCCACTATACCAGGAAGCCCATGTCACTTTATCTGCTGATATTCAAGACCCCTATTCACATCCATACGCAAAAGCAACACTCAACACAACAAAGAGACTACTTCAGACCTCAGTATATGTAATTATTTTCCAAACTCACTAATAATTTTCTAAAATGAATTCGAGTAAGGTTTTTGTTATCTTGGAAATTCCCATGTGACTTGAATTAATCTCACCAGGTTCAGTGTTGTTGGGTACCCTTGTATACAAGTGAGCCAGCCATGAGCTGACTCATTTGATAGTTCACCAATAGAAGGGTTAACCAATCAGAAGGCTCAAAATATTCAATGCTACGTGTATAAAGACGACCATATTTTCCCCGAGTATTGGCGATATAGTCAGATTCAGTAGAGTGTCTGACTTGTGAGTGCTAATCTTTGACATTTCATTTAAGATTCCATCCTGCACTGTATTCTATATTCATAAACTATGGTGGACATGGTCAATAAGCAAGCAATGTGATCACCTGCAACACAAAGTCCTTATAAAGGAGTCGATTGGTGTGGCACATTGCAGTCAAACAAATAACTATTGTAATTTTATGTAATTATCTTATTTTAACTTATTGAGTAGAGAGAGAGAATGTGTGCCCATGTTTGTCACTTACTCTCTCTGCCTGCAGCATGCATTTTTCTGCATGTTGAGAGAAAAGTAATCAGGTAGTACATGTAGTTTGGAAAAAAAAAAACTTACCTCATGGATGTCTGCGTGTAAGAGAATCTTGTTGGGAAGCCATATTGCTTTTTTGAAGACAGTGCTACAAATTCACGGCTACCATGAGAGTTGAGCAAATATAAATATGGTTGCTAAGTAGAACTCGGGAGGTTTTTTTTTCTCATGTGTTAGACTACTTACCCACGCTCACTTTGGGACAAACTCATATTTGCATTTTTCAAATTTGAGATTACTAATGTACACTTTATTTGGAAAGGACTTTTGTGTGTGTGAGATTACTGATGTACACTTTGTTTGGAAAGAACTCTTGCTGCATTCTTCAAGTTTCAGATAACTAATCACTACCCTTTTTGTGAAGAACTATTTTGCATTCTCAAGTTCGAGATTATACAACTACAGTACCATCCCTGTATCTGACCTTGATATGTTTCACTTGTTTATAAATGACACTTTCTCACATTAATTTATAGGAAACAATCCAAATAAAGTCTGCGATTTGTGTGATGGTTACGGGGATGACCGTTGTACAACAAGTGATCCTTATGCAGGCTATGATGGGGCATTTAGGTGCCTTGAAAGAGGAATTGGTGATGTAGCTTTTGTCAGAGACAATACAGTTGCACTCATGATGCAAAACAACTCCGGCGCCATGTCTGTAAGTTTCTATATGCATATAAGAATATTTCTGACTATTTAGTTATGTTACTTTGTATTGTGTGCCTGTCTCTGTGCCTATCCATTGCTCTTTTGAACGTATATCCAAATGTAGCTCTCTCTGGGGTATCGGCCTCTCTCATTCCATCTGTAAACTTTCTGTCTGCAGTGTGTGAACATGGCTGTCTTTTCATCTGTAGATTGTGTGTATTCTTTCTGCCTGCAGTGTTTGTGCATGTTTGTCTTTTTGTATGGGTACACATCTTTTCATCTGTAGCTTGTGAGCATTTCTGTTTCTTAGCCTCCTCTGTGTATGTGTTTGTGTTTCTGTCTATCTCTCTCTCTCTCTCTCTCTCTGTGCATCATTTGAGCTGTTAAATTTTTGTATGTGTGTACACCTCTTTCTGTCTATAGTCTTTGAGCATGTCTGTCTTTTGACTTGAAATGTGTCTGTCTGTCTGTCTGTCTGTCTCTCTCTCTCTCTCTCTCTCTCTGCCTGGAACTTGTGCTTTTGAGCATGTCTGTCTTTTGACTTGGAATGTGTCTGTCTGTCTGTATGTATGTCTCTCTTTCTCTCTCTCTCTCTCTCACTCTTGACCTGGAACTTGTGCTTTTGAGTTGAAACGTCTGTCTGTCTCTCTCTCTCTGCCTGGAATTGTGTTCACGTTTGTCTCTTCACCTGCAGCGTGTTTCTTTCTGCATGTACACACATCAGTTTTTCTATCTGGAGCCTTGTGGGCATGCTTGTCTTTTTTCCCTACACTATTTTGTATTTCTCTGTTTTTTCTCTTTTTTAGCGTGTTTGCATATAAACTGATAACCAAATTTATACTAAAAAGCACCATTCTTCTGTTAATTTTAAATGCAATCTCTTATTTATTTTTTTATCTCTTCATCACCAGAACTTCAAACTTCTCTGTCCTTTTGGGTCTCATATGCCATTAGATCAGTATAAAAGCTGCAACTGGGGCAAAATACCATCGCATGTGATAATGGCTTCAGGAACTAAAACAGCAGAAGAAATCAAACCATTCAAAGACTTTCTCACTTTGATTGATAAACTATATGGTGTTAATGGAAGATATAAGAACAAATTCTTTTTGTACAATTCCAACTCTTTGCAATTAAGTGACCGCATGAATCTTCTTTTTACTGATGGTACCATTGGACTTGAAGACATTGAAAAGAAATCCACAGATTACACTTGGATTGGTAAGAACCACTTTTATGTATTTTCTATCAAAAAGATTCTTTTTCTTTTGACACCACTATTATTTTAACTATCGTCACTCCTCAACAGTGTTTGTTTTATAAAGTGATAATTAGAATTGTGATAAAACCTAAACATATGACGGGGAATTTATACATATTTTTTGTACTTGAGAATTTATTACAAAAATATTAAACACTATTAGATTGTTTATTCGCAAGAATAATTTTATATTTACAACATTTTAAAAATTAATGCGATATATATATATATATATTGTGTGTGTGTGTGTATAGTAATGTTAATTAATAAATATACATATGAGGGGGCACATGTATAGTATTATTATTCAGGTGTTAATAAAACAGTGCTCAATGTATGAACAGAGCTGCAATATATATATATATATATATATATATATATATATATATAGTCCTATGTCTATATTTGAAAAAAGTGCAGCCTTAGATTTGGTTAAAAATTACTGCCCCATCAGCAACCAAGACATCAACATCATCAAACAGGCGCAAAATGTATTTTTTTTTTTTTTTTTTTTTTTTTACGATGAATGCCTGTGAACTAGAAAATGCAACCCTGGTTTCTGCGGCACTATAGGGGTGTATGAATCTACAGAGGCCTGCAATTTAGTAGGACTTGTTTTGCTCTAGAATCTTAGGCACATGTTTTATAACAATATTAACATGGCATACAGACAAAAAGCTAACTGATTATTTTCTTTATTTAATTATTATGGAGAAAAAGATTTATCTAAAAACATTTTTATTCTGATGAGAAAGGGTTAAAAAGGAAGCTAAAGATTGCAATTATTATTTTTACCTAGGATAAAATAGCTGTTTGAAAGAGATTTGCTTTCCAAAGATTGCAAATTGGTTAAAAATAGAAATGAAATGTAATCCTATCATAATTGTTATTATCCAGCGAGATGCAGCTGAAAGGTCAGATGTCAAACCCACCTTGTTGAAAAGGAGACATTACTAAACTATTCCTAGACAAAAAGTGGTTATGGAATTTTGTATTTTTTAAAATTTATGTTGTGTTGAGAGATGTACCACAGGACCGCTATCTGTGACAAAAAAGAACAATTGATGAAAAAATTTTTATTTTTTATTTTCCTAAATCTCTGACGAAATATGGCCGATATAATTAGTAATCAAGTGTCAGAACCACTATGTTGAAATCAGTATAATAAAACAATTGAAAAGAAAATTTTATTTTCTTTCTTCCCAGTGAAATACAAACCAATACACACCTGCAAAAAAGTGTAAATGTCAGGTTCATCTTATTGAAAAGTGTAAACAAGGTGACTAAGGAAGATTTTTATTCATATTTTCCGGATAGGAATTTGGTCTAGAGCAAAGGTTAAATTGATTTGTTGAGAGAAGAAAAAGAACAATTATTAATTACAGAAAAATGACTAATTAGAATTTTCCTGAGAAGAGTTGACATCATGTAATAACTCAGCTCAAGCAGAGGGGGAAAATCTCCTAATGACTGAAAGTGAGAAATAGAAGATGACAAAGAGAAGCTGACGTCATGTAATAACTCCACCCAAGCAGAAGGCTAGAATAGTCCATGATTGGATGAATGTTAGGATATTTGCATAAAACCCCTTATGCATCCTCACCACACCAGTAAAAAGGGACATGCATAAATATGAGAGTCCTGAGGGGCCAAAGACAGTTCTAGTGCTGCACAGAGATGAAGTGAGTTCAAGTTACTGTCACCGCCACTGGCAATTCCAGTTCTGGCCCAGAGATGTAGCGTGACAGTCGCAACGCCATTGGGTGCCAACAATAGAGTTCCTGAAGCCTGCCGCCAACAGACAGCTCCCTTGAGATTCTGGTAAGGAGTGAGACGAAGTTAGTCAAGTCACCATAGAGCTTCGAGCGGAGGGAAAGGGATTTTGCAGACAAAGTTTGAAATTGCTAACCAAAGTTTGAAATAATAATAACCAAAGTTATCTGCTGAGAAAGAGAAGAACCCCAATGAAAAACTTGTGCCAAACTGATGATGATAATAATAACACTAATAATAACAACATTTTCGCAAAGTACAAGCAGTAGTGTGAATTCACCAGTTACCTGATTATCAAGTCTAGTCCGACTTAGAGAAACTGGTCAAACTTTCGTTCCATCACCAATTAATAGAAACAGGGGTTGGGAAAAGATGAAATGTAATTAATGTTCTCTTATTTTTTGGGATATAAATACTATCTACAGTTTATGCAGGCATCATTCATTTTATTTCTAAAATTGATGCCGTTTTTATTTCCACAATTGTGTGCGTGTATCCAACTTGGTTTAGCTTGGCGAAGATGCCCCAGTGAGAACTCAACTTCTCTTAAGATCAAAATCACAGCATGGGTAAGAAAGATTACAATTGAAGAGATCAACACGAGGACAAGCTGCTGTGTCGATGCCATCAACGACTGACTGGTGTGAGCTAACAGCTTGTTCTCAAACCAGGATTGATCCTGACACAAGAGACAACGAGCCACAAAGGCTCCTGCGGTATGCAGCGTCACAGTTTGATTTATGTAACACCAGACTTTACTGAGATGATGAACTGATTATCCTTTGCAAAACTAATTCATAAAAACGGATAAACTCAGAAAGGATCTAATCAAATTTTTCAAAGACCACAATCTTAATATTACCACCATTGGAGTAGATAGATCTTTATTGGAGTAGATAGATCTATCTATCGCCCGGTTCACACTCCACCCATGTCTATTGAACAGGTTAAGAGGCTCATCCTTTGTTCCCTGTTTAGGATGTGGTTTCCGGCTTTCTCTTTTCCAATCTTTTTACTTTGTGTTTTTTTTTTTGTGTTTTTTTTTTTGTTTTGTTTTTTTTTTGTTTTGTTTTTTTTTCAATTGGAGTAGATAGATCTGACTATCACCCAGTTCACACTCCACCCACATCTATTGAACAGGTGAAGAGGCTCATCCCTTGTTCCCTGTTTAGGATGTGGTTTCTGGCTTTCTTTTTTCTAATCTTTTCACTATTACGTAGCCCCCTGCACATCAGTGGCGTTACTGCCTTGTTCGGGGTGATATGATTAAACAAAAAATAAATAAATAACAAATGCTAAAGTCATAAATTTCTTAGACGTTACCTTCAACCTGAGCAATGGTCTGTACAAACCATACACTAAGAACTCACATAACCATACATACATCAACAGGGAATTTAATCACCCCCAGAAAATCACCAAAAACAGCCTACACAAATCCATCCAATTTTCTTTAATTACTAAGTCTAGCAGTAATTAAGTTTTTGACAACTCTAAAATTAAATACTTCAATGCTTTAAAAAAAAAGGTAAGCTCAACACTAGTTTAGAATACTCTGTTATAAAGCAGGTAGGCAGAAATAAGCTGGAATCACATAAACATAACATTATTTGGTTTAACCCACCCTTCAATCGTAACATCCAAACTGACATTGGTAAACTCTTCCTTAATTTAATTAACAAACATTTCTACCATTCGCACTAAAAAAAATCTTCAACAAAAACAATATTAAAGACATTCATAGTTGTGTTAAAAACATAGATAAATATATTTCACAACATAATTTCATATCAAATAAATACTTGGCCCGCATGAACAACATCTATCACCTAACTAATAGCCAAAATAAAACTTCTAAAAATTATTGCAACTGCTGAAAAAAATAAAACCTGCCCATTGAATAGCCAGTGTATGTTGACAGTTATTGTTTATAGAGCTCGAATTTATTCAGATGATAATGATGTTAAATTTTACTTTGGAAGCTCTTCTAACAGGTGGAAGATAAGATTTAACAACCAATTGTTGTCTTTAAACATCAGTAAATAGAGAAAAAGTACTGCTTTATCCATATATTATTGGAAATTAAAAAACGACAATTACCAATTTATTATCTGGAATATTGTCGTGAAATCCAAACCTTACAATGAAAAAGGAGATGTAATCTATGGCTTTTAGAAAACTTGTCATCTTAAACCATATCAATAATCCCAATTTGCTTAACAAAAAAATGATTTAATGACCACATGCTGTCATAGAAAATATACTTACTTAAATCCTTATACCCAGATTAATATAGATTCCTCTGCACATTTGCCTCTTTTCTTTCTTCTTTTGCAATATTACATTTAATAATTATAAATTAAATCCCTTTAATTTTTGTTTGCTGCATTGTTTAATTTTTTTAATTCTAAATCTTACTTTTTAATTTTTTTTTATTTTATTTTTATTTAAAATTGAAAAATTAAAATTTTTTATCTACATGTAATATTAGAATATTTAAATTTTTATGTTTTATGATTTATGACCCTTTGATTTTTTTTCTCCCTGCATTTTAATATTTTTTAGATTTTAAAAATTTTAATTTGTATCTACACTTAATCTTAGAATATTTAAATTTTTAATCTTATTAAAAAAAGCAGTAACTTAATTTTATAAAATTTAATTTTCATGAACATCGAGTGAATTTAATTTCAAATCTATTAAACTGTCAGTCTGAAAAATGCACCTGATGATGATTGCATAACACGTGAATCTCAGTCATGCCATAGACGTAGGACAACATTTATATTTATTAATATATATGGTAATATTTTCATAGTTTACTGCAGTGCAAAAGCCATTGTGTTTTGCTACTATCTTATTAGCACCTTGCCAGGCAGCAAAATATTTTTTTCTGTTAGAAATCATTATATATATATATATATATAAGCTTAAAAACAACACATTTTTTACCAAATCCAGATAATTATGGTTGAAGGGGGATTTTTGGAGGGTTTGTCTCATTGAACCAATAGAAAATCAGGTCATGATGTATAATGGAAAACGGCAACAGTTGCCAAAAATAGCAAACACAGTTTGCAAATTCATAATGCGGCTCTATGACAAAACACCATGAATTGATAACAGAATCATATATCCAAATGCAATGTAATGTGTTATGACCAGATTTAAACCTGGTTTTATTAAGTGTGGGTTGTTTGGATTTAATTTAGATGGCCTCCAATATCTGAAGGTTCTTTTTACTGTGTGTATGAGTAAAGATTATTGTATTGTTGACTAAAATCTGTCTGATATTACCTACATGGTTATATTATACACATATTATTCACTTCTCAATGACAATAATTGTCAAAAAATAAAAATAAGGCACTGTTTAACCCTCTAGGGCCATTCGTATCATATTTGATACAGTATGAAAACAAGCCTTGAAAGAAATATTTTCCTGAAAATTTTTTTAAGAGAAATATTTTATAAATTTCAAATGAAAGCAGTACTGACTGCTCAGTCAATGAATACCAAATGTTTCCTTATAGGGAAATACCAAATGTTTCCTTATAGGGAAATACCAAATGTTTCCTTATAGGGAAATACCAAATGTTTCCTTATAGGGAAATACCGTATCAAATATGATACGAATGGCCCTAGAGGGTTAAAGGCAAACATGCAGCAAGAGCTTTTATAACTGCTAGTAAAGTTTAATAACAGGTAGTAAAGAGAATGAACTGAGCTGATATTGTCTCACTCTCACTCTCTCTCTCTCTCTCTCTCTCTCTCTCTCTCTCTCTCCATGAGCATGACAGGAGGGAAATATATATATATATATATATATACACACACACACACCCCATGGTTTTTATTATGATAGAGAGGATAATCCATTTTCATGTTAAGGTTTATTACAATTCTAATGAACGCTTTTAAAGTGATAAACATTGTTGAGGAGTGAACATAGTTAAAAAAAATTATCAGTGCCAAGTGAATAATTATACTTTTGACAAAGTGATTTTTGCAGGCATGAACGCTTAAGTTTTCCCAAAGTATATTCAGAAGAGATCCCCAAATATATTTGATAATTTGATTACAAATATAATGTTAAAATTTTATACTTTTTGCACATTTTTTGGTCACTATTTTACACTTTTACCAGCATTATCAGATTTTTTTTTTTACAGATTGATGTCAGCGATAAAGAAAAAAGTAAACAGCAATTGGAGTGGGGAGGGAATTTTCAACTTTTTCTTTGTTTCATTTTTTATAATATTTTTGGGTTTATTTACAGGAAGTGATTTTCACAAAAAACTGGAAAGTTTAAACCGATGTCCTTTGCGAACTGCTCGCTGGTGTGTTATCTCCCTTGCGGAAAAAAACAAATGTGAAGACATGCTGATGGCACTGAGAGCCAAGAACATCAAACCGGATCTTGATTGCATTTTAGCAGAAAATGCTATTGGGTGCATGAAACTAATTGCCTCTGGAGATGCTGACATTGTCAATTTGGATGCTGGGGATGTCTACACAGCTGGCAAGTAAGGAACCTTACATTTGCAGATTTGTTTGAGATAATTAGTAGATTAATATTTTTTTCTTTAAAATCATTGAATACTTACTCTGGCATCCAGAATGACAGGCCCAACTCATCAGGGGCCCCACCCCAGAAAGGGCACTAAAGCAAGTTTGTTTTTGTTTTTGTTTTTTTTTCTTTGTGAAATCCAAATAAATCAATGTTTTTTGAGTGAGTTGAGGATTAATATTTATGATTAAAATAGGCTGTATTAATGACAGAATCATAAGCCAGCGGTTTGAAGTAGCTAATGCTAGCCTTAGAATATGGTCTTGTAGGTGTTCCAAATGTTTTTTGAGGAGGGGAGGTGGGTTAAAAGGGTGGCATCAAATCACAAACACGATTATAATATTATAAACAAAATCATATAAGATGCAAAATAAGCATAGACAGAAATGATTGCATATTTTAAAGGACATGTATTTGTAGAGGAATATGTGTGTAGAAGTGAAGAATTAAGTTAATCTACAAACATGGATCTACAAATTTCAATAATTTTTATTTGATTATTATTTTTCTTTCAAATTCAGAGAAAGGAATTACGAAGACTCTTTGCAAATAACTTCTCACAAAGCATTTTGTGTATCGTTTCTTACAGTTTAGTATGCAATGGATGAATTGTCTAAATTACGAAAAAACGAAGATAACACTGAAATCTCATTTTAACAGATATATTTCTCAAAATTACACAAAAATATCTTTAAATACAAAAGAGTAAATTTATTCAATAAAATCATCATTGGCTTCAACCACAGCCTCCAGATGACTTAGGAATCTCCTGCAACTCTTCTGGATGGTCTCCTTGTTTAAGTTGGTGAATGCTGCCATAATCCTTGTCTTCAGTTCATCTTTTGATGTTACAAGGAATTTTGTTTCTCTTGGAAAGAGTTGGATGAGTCTAATGGTGATTACAAAGGTGTTTAGAGTGATCACTAGTGATGATGATGTTAGGCTTCCATTCATCTTTCTATAGGGCTTGAGACTTGATACAGAGACCTATATCAAGTTCCTTGAAGAAGGTGGCTGCTGGAAGACCCTATGTCTTGCAACAGGACTCTGCACCATGCCACACAAACAGGAGAACCCAGTCATGGCTGCCAGACAATTTCTGCAACTGCATCACCCCTTACATCTTGGCACCTAACTCTCCAGACTGCAACTCCTTTGATTATCATGTATGGGGTGCAGTTGAGAGAGAGAGAGAGAGAGAGAGAGAGAGAGAAATGCCCCACTCCTCCAGCAAGTTTTTTTTTTTTTTTAATGAGTGATATTTTTTAATGAAATTGTTTTGTTTTGTTTTTCTGAGTGTTTCATATTTAAATAAAGTCATTTTCATGATAGAATCATAAGTCAATGGGTTGAAGTAGTTGATGTCGACCTTGATGTGGCCTCAAAATCCCCCTGTAATTGGTCAAATTTCAAAATTTTCTATGATACTTGCAACACTTGAATCCCCCCTGTATGGGTTTGTTGAGCTTGCCGGAATCTATTCATAGCCTCCATATTGGCAGTGTGGTTCTTGAATCTGTTGTTGCTAGTTGCAAAGCTTTCCCCTATATCTATTCAAGGTTCAGGACCACCAAAAAGTGTAGGTTTGCCACTTCAATGCAAATTGATTTTGCCATTGATGATACACCTTGCTAAGTTTGCTAACACTTGTTTCATTTACATGTTTCCTTAATTTCTACAGTCATCGATTTCCTCACCCATTTGTCAATCCATGGTTGTGTTTTAGTAATGAAAGATATTATTTTCAGCATAAGACATGAAAATTTGCAAGCTAAGTTTCTAATGAGTACCATATGGAGCTTAAGTTGATGCTGAGGAGGCTTTCAACCACTCACACACAGTGTCATCTACTCACTGTTCAAATTTCATTCACATTCCTCCTTGGTTTTTTTTAAACAGGAGTAGAGGCTTATCCCTTGTTTCCTGTTCAGGATTGGGGTCCTGGTTCCTTAAGTCTACTTCAGCTTGTCCTTTTCTAAGTTAATATAACTCAACACAGTGACCCTATACCTTGAGTGGCTCTTCAGCTTTTTATTAGGTGAACATTAGAAAAGAAAAAGTTGTTAGGTATTTAATTTTCCTCAGAAAAAACATCGGTAATTCAATTCATTTAGGAAATTATGTATTGGTGCCCCCAGTTACTATTTTCTTTTTCAAAAATGTTCAGTTGCAAATTTAATGGCTTCTTGAGTCTTCTCTCCTCATTAATCAATTGTTTTTTTCTATTTTCCTTTTTGACATTTCAGAATCTTTGGTCATGTTCCAATAGCTGCTGAAGATTATGGAGATATGAGTAAGTCGTTCCATGTTGTGGCCGTTGCAAAGAAGACGGAATCAAGAATGACACTTTTTAATATGAAACGTGAGTTGTTTTTCTTCTTGCTTGCATCTTGCAGTACAACTTGCAAAGGAGGTGAGCCTCGTCTTTTAATAGAAATGATTAGATCGATTTGGAGAAAGGGTGAATCTTTTCTCTGAATTATGGTCCAAACAGTAAAATATGGATTTAACTAAAACAGAAGCTGATTGATCTTTCTTTGTTGGGAGGGGTTAATTTTCCACTTGTAAATATGGCTGCAAAGGATAGCACTATCAGCTCGGGTAGTGAACCAATTCAGTTGAGTACCATACGGAATAATTTCCTCTTATGCCATCTCTCAGGACAAATAGTGGTTCACTATTATCTCTCTAAATAACCTGTACTAGGTGACATGATACCAGTAACAAAGACTGATCCCTAATTTGGTTTATTATGACATCATGAAACACCAGTTCCTGCGTAATTACCAAAGTTAAACAACATCGAGCCTGGTTGGTACATAGATGGGTCACTGCTTGAGAATACTAGGTGCTTTAAGCTGGGATGGGCTCAGAATTGTTAATTAATCCTAAAGTTCCTATTCTGGTTGGGTTTGTTATATTCATTTAAGTGTAAATACTCTTGGAAAAGTCATGAATCCGTCTCTTTATCCCTTAATTATGGGTTAGTCAAATTTGTATCACTAAATGATTATCTCAAAAAAAAAGTCTTACAATCTAAAAAATATTTTCTGCCTTTAAATAGCCTTCAATATGTTGATGAGCCATAATATACCAATCAATCAACACAAGAGATAGATTGTTATAGAAAACAAAATTGCTGGAGAAGGTAGAACTGGGCTCATACATTTATTAAGGGCATTAATGTGAAGTGAACATAACCTAACCATTGTTTAATGCTTGTTCCCAGATTCTATTCTCTGAGCTATTAACTGTTAGGCAACTTTCAGCTCCAATGTTGGTGTATATATTTTTTATTATTGAAGCAAAAACACTATCATAAAACAAAAAATCCAATACTATTGATAAATAATTACACATTTCCAGTATTCTTGCATACTAAATACAAGTGCCCCCCACACTGCCAAGTTGTTTTTTTAATGTGACATACATGGCTTAAGTAGTTTCCTCTCTGATATGCTAATTTTGTACACCATATTTTCCAGCTTACAAAATGCACTTTTTTCCTAAAAAAATCCCTGAAAATTACGTGTACATCTTCCAAGTTAAAGGTATCAGTTACCACCATGACATGGATGGTAGTGAGGATCATTTATTGTACATGACTGATGGTAGTGATGACTCTGCAGATGATAGTTTAGAGTTTTACATGAATCCAGTTGTGACGAGCGTTTAGAGATTTGAGGATGAATAAAATTTATTTGATTGTTTTATATTTTGACATGCACATTTTTTTTTGAATTTTTGAATTCATTTTTATGAAAATAAAACCACCTTTGGACAATGAAAGTTGTATAGTATATTTACTAATCACCAACTAGTATGTCATTGAGATACAAACAAAATCGGACGAGTGATTAATGTAAACAATACATGGTGAATGTGTTGTAGAAGAATGACTTTTTTTTTTCCTTTAAAAAGTTTTTTCTAATATTCGAGTGCCTCTTTCAAGCTGGAAAATACAGTAGTTAAATTTATATAAAAAATCCTGGTGGAACATTTATGACAGGTTTACTTTAAAAGCCGAAAAATCCCCACTAACATGACTATTCCAGACAGCACTTGCATTTAGTACAAAATAGCATATCTTTGTAATAACTGTACTATTCAAAATAATGCTCAAAATTTTCTAGTTTTGATCATTGTTCCTGTTTTTTGTCTTTTAGAGAAAAGAGCTTGTCATGCTGGTGTTGGCCGTGGAGACGGCTGGATTATTCCACTTGGTGTTTATATTGACACCGAACAATTTATTCCTCATGATTGTTCAGCATTTAGAAATATTGGTAAGTATGATGTATTTAACTCTTTAACATCTCACAGTTACTACACTCTGATCCTTGGCAGAATTGCTGATCCATACTATTCTTGCGAGCAGAATAATTCTATGATGCAAACAGACTTCAAAATGAGATCACTACTGGGAAAAGAAAAATAACTCACTCTGACACCATAAATCACGATTTTCTACCACCTCTGGTTTGGATTTAAAAGTTTCATAATTTTATAACAATATTTAGCAGAATGGAGGTAATTAATTTTATTAATTAATTATCTAAATCTAAACTTATTTATAAATGGAACTTTGTGTGTGTGTGTCCGTTATCTATAGACTCCGAAACGGCTGAACCGATTTTTTTGAAAATTTACACAGTTGCACTATAAGCATTTGCAAGTGTTCTTAGCTAGGTTTTGTGTCGAGGTACCCCCGATAAATATCAATAATCAAAAAAATCGGGTTATAGAAGGAGTGGTCCAATTTTAATCAAATTTGATACACTCATAGACAAAGACATAAGAAATGATATTCAGAAGTTTCAAGGTTGCAGTTCTTATAATAGTGCAGAAAATTTGATATCGATATCAGGAAATCAAAATTTGATTTACATCCATTCATTTTTCTTTCAGTCTATGGTTTCGCTTTAACTGGAAATAACTATTGCTTTTTAGTCTTTCGTGCCAATGTCCAAAGAGTATGAGCTCCAGTTTTAAAGCTTTCATTACACCCAAGCAACACCAGGCTATACTGCTAGTTAACTATAACTGGAAAATCTTTTAATTACTATTATAGATCAGAAGAAAACGAACTAAAAGAATTTTTCTTTATTCTCCAAATATGAGTGAAGGAAAAGAAACAAAAGAAAACAAATGGTGTTTCTCTTTTGTTATGTTAAACCTGAGAAGGATAGAGAGAAAAGAGAAATAGATGTTTTAATGTCATAGAACAATAGATGCTGGAATTTAAAAGATTTGGGCCACCCATGAAAGCTAACAAGTTTTTTTTCTGTTGTTATTTTAAACCTGAAAGGGAGAGAGAGGGGAAAGAGAAAAGAAATAAATTCAATTGTTATTTTTGCTGGACATTAGTATGTAGCAATATTTTGGTGTGGAGCAGAGGTAATTAATTTTATTTATTAATTATTAGCTATAACTGGAAAATCTAATTGCTATTATAGATCAGAAGAAAACGTACTAAGAGAAATTTTCTTTATCCTCCAAATATGAGCAAAGGAAAACAGAGGTAATTAAGTTTATTAATTATTAACTATAACTGTAAAATCTAATTACTATTATAAGTCAGTGGAAAACGTACTAAAAGACATTTTTCTTTATTCTCTGAATAGGAGCGAAGGAAAAGAAAACAAAAGACAATAAATGGTATTTCTCTGTTGTTATTTTAAACTGGAGAAAGGAGGAGAGAAAGAGGAGGAAGAAAGGAAAGAGTTAGATATGTTTTAATGTCAGGAAGTGTCATGGACAATAGATACTGGTTTCGGCCCACCTATGAAGGCTAACAATTGTCATTCTAAACCTAAAAGACATAAATTTAATTGTTGTTTTTTTTGCTGGGCATTAGTAATAGCCGAAAAAGAAATTTCACTTTTGTTATTGTATCCAATTGTCCTGCTAGCGTGAATTGTGAAAAGAATTAAGATGACAAATATCTGATTCCAAGTTGAAGTAATTTAGAGAAGAGACCTTTTTAATTGACTTTGGGGTGGAGCAGATGGCAAAGGTGTTTTCCGTTGCCTGAATTTATCGGTGACTCAGAAATGGATATTAAAAACAGAGGTGTGGAAAAATTCTTATCTAAGTAACAATGTCAATTGCGCCTTGTCAACTTGTTTTGGGGTGAAGCCTGTTCAAAAAGGTTAATAGCGATTGTTTAAGAAAAAAAATCCCCAAAATTGTTTCGTGAGAAAGAAAATTTTGAGAGAGAAAATTCGCCAGTTAAGTCCAGCCCAGAAAAGGGGTATTGGAAGACGACGTCATAAGACAGAGGAATTCCATTGGTCCTGTAAACAAGCGCCGAAAGTGGGAGACGACCAACAATTGACGTCATGGAAAAGAGACTAACCCCATTGGGTAAACCAAAGGCAACGATGAGTAGCAGCTAACCCCAGCATTCTACTGGTCGCCGAGATGAGGGGTTAGACACCCAGTGACCGTCGGCCCCACATCATGGCATGGGCATAAATACAGGGTCCCGAGAGACCAAAATCAGTAGGAGTTCCAGCAGTGATTCGAAGTGAAGTTCTAGCTCCCGGCCCAGAGATGTAATGACGAAGAAAGGCACCATGTTGTTGGGCGCCAACCACAGAGCCTGCCAGCCAACGAGAGTTAGACAGATGAGAAGTGATTTTGCAAAGTTTTGAGTTCAAGTTCCAGTTTCAGTTGGATTGCAGTTGCCAGTTGAATTCCAGTCAGCTCCCGACCCAGAGATGTAACAACGAAGATAGGCGCCATGTTGTTGGGCGCCAACTGTAGAGAGGCCTGATGCCGGCCAACCAGAGTTAGACAAGAAGAGAATTTGCAAAGTTTTGAGTTGGAGATGAGTTGCAGCTCGAGTGGCAGAGAGTTTGAGTTCCCAGTCCAGAGACATAATGACCAAAGACAATTCACAGCTGAAGAAGTAAAGAGACAGAGAGATGATAGCCATGCTGTTGGGTGCCAACCGTAGAGAAGCTTGTCGACAATAAACCAACCAGAGCTAAGAGACAGACACGAAGAGACTTTGCAGAGAAAGTTTGAAATTCCCAAATGAAGAGAGTAACCCAGCACTTCAGCAATTTCCACGACATTCCGAAAAACAAGAATCAAGTTGAGTAGACTTATAATGAACTTAGAACTCTATTTGGAGCAGCGAGCTGCGGCCAGCCAGATTTCTCGTTATTGCTTAGGAGAATAATTCGATTTACTGAAGAGACTTCCGTTCTGTTACCAGTTTGATAGAAGCAGGGATTGGGAATTATCCAAAAGACTATTGTGTGAATTATTCTCTGTATATAAAGACGCTATTTTATAACACTTCAGACGTCGGTTCACTTCATTTTCTAGGCGCAAGTTTCTTTCTTTCACAATTGTGTGAAGTGGCATATTTGGTACCATTTGCTATATTCCTTTCTTTTATTACTCAATTATGTGCATGCTTCCCGGTTTGGTTTAGTTTGGCAGAGAGACAGCTAGTGGAAAACTCATGTGACTACCTTGTGATTAATCAATACAACGTGGGACAAGGGAGTTCACTGTGACAATCTACGACCAACTATCTGGATCAAAACCAACAGCAACTGGCCGGGTAGCGCCATGAATAATCTGAAACATAAAACAAACCACATGGCACTAGAAGCGGATTTCAAACCGAAAGGAGATTTTACATTTTATTATTGTACTCAAAGGCATTGTCTTGCTCGCGTGAATTGTAAAGAGAAATAAGATAACAAATATCTAATTCCGAGTTAAAGACTGGATTAGTGATTCAGCGAAGAGACATTTAGCTTAACATTAAACAGAAAAGAAAAAGGAAGCAGATAACAAAAATATCTGTGACTCAAAAATAGATATTAGAAACGCAGATGCGGAAATTCTTATCTAAGTGACAATGTCAACAAACTCTTGTCTGGTTGTTTTGGGTGAAACAAGTTCAAAAAGGTTAATAGTGATTGATTAAAAAAATCCCCAAAATTGTTTTGTGAGAAAGAAAATTCACCGGTTAAGTCCAGCCCTGAAAAGGGGTATGGGAAGATGACGTCATAAGACTGAGAGGAATCTCATTCATCCTGTAAACCAGCGCCCGAAAGGGGGAGACGACCAACAGTTGACGTCATGGAAAGAAGACTAATCTCATTGGGTAAACCAAAGGAAACAATGAGTAGCAGCTAACCTCAGCATTCTACTGGTCGCCGAGATGAGGGGTTAGACACCCAGCGTCCATCAGTTGCAGTTCGAGTGGCAGAGAGTTCAAGTTCTCGGTCCAGAGACATATTGACAAAGAGATAATTGCCATGCAGTTGAGTGTCAACCATAGAAAAGTCACCGTCTGCAAAGACAGTTCCCAGCTGAAGAAGTAAAGAGACAGAGAGATAATTGCTATGCTGTTGGGTGCTGACCGTAGAGAATCCTGTCGCCAATCAATCAACCAGAGTTAAAAGACAGACACGAAGAAACTTTGCAGACAAAGTTTGAAATTGCCAAATGAACAGAGTTTTTGATGAGTGATCCAGCCCGAAACAAGAAATCCACCTCGATTCTGATTTCGAAGACGAACCGTGCCAACCTACCCATAACCCAGCACTTTGGCAATTTCCACAACATTCCGGAAAACAAGAATCAATCAAGTTGGCTAGACTTATGACGAAGTTAGAACTCTGTTCAGAGCAGTGAGCTATTGCTAGCCAGATTTCTCGTTTATTGCTTAGGAGAACAATTCAATTTACTTAAGAGACTTCCGTTCTGCTACCAGCTTGATAGAAGCAGGGATTGGGAATTATCCAAAAGACTTTTGTGTGAATTACTTTCTGTATATAAAGACATTATTTTACAACACTTCAGACGTCGGCCCACTTATTTCTCTTGGTGCTTGGTTCTTTCTTTTATTTTCAATTGTGTGCACGCTTCCCAGTTTGGTTTAGCTCGACAGAGAGACAGCTAGTGGAAAACTCACGTGACTACCTTGTGATCAATCAACACAATGTGGGACAAGGGAGATCACTGTGAACAAAGTCAATCATCGACCAGCTATCAGGATCGAAACCAACAGCGACCAACCGGGTAGTGGCATAATTTAAAAATTTGCTTAAATGCCTAAAAAAATGATAATCAATTGGTGAAAGATCAAGAGAATATGGAGGTTGTATCTCAAGTCTGTGAGTTTTTGCAATGTCATTCTTGCAACATGTGGCCGCGCATCATTATGGAGCACAATTGGGCCACGTCAGTTCACCAATGCAGGTCTCATTTTTTGCAGGCGTACATGAACTTCACAAAGTTGATTATAGTAAAGCCCTACATTTATGCTCTGATTGGCTTCCAGAAAGCTGTAGTGGATAACACCAATTGCAGACCACCAGACAGTTACCATAATCTTTTGATGATTCAACTTTGACTTTGGAAAATGTTTAAGGGACTCATCACGATTAATTCATTGACCTGATTGTTTACGATTATCATAAAGGATCCACTTTTCATCACAAGTGACTATTCAGTCAAGATAGAGATTGTTGGTATTGCACAGGAAGAGCATCGAGCACACTTCAAAACGCCTAAGTTTTTAATTTTCATTAAGAACATGAGGCACCCATTTATCAAGCTTTTTCACCTTGCCAATACTCTGTAAATGGCATGAGACTGTTGCAGTGTTGACACCAAATGTCTGAAACATTTCTCTGGCACTTTGATGTGAGTTTTACTCAACAACCGCTTGCAATTGTTCATTATCAAAACTGTATGACCGTCCTCTACCTTCATCTTCAAGGCTCTTATCAAAAGTACAAAATTTCTGGAATCATCTTCAGACTCTCCGATCACTTGTGGACTCATCTCCCCATGCTCTACTGATATTGGAAGAAAGAGAGGCCAAGTTTGAACTCATACAAGAAAAGTAAACGAAGATCATGTTTTGTCATGTTTATAATTAAGGGCTTCTATGCTTTAAGAATAGTTCTATCCAAAAAAATGTTAAAAATTATTAGAGTACACATTAATGATTATACCAAAATTCACCTGATATATACTGTGAATATTATGTTAAAACAGCTTTTCAAAATAGAACACTTCAAGTGGCTTTTATTTTTGTAACAACCTAATATTTATACACAAGTGGGCCCATGTCATCAAACATGATAGCAAAATATTTATACCAATATGCCATCTAAAATGACAGTAACATAGATATTGATGTACCTCCTGTTGAGTATCTTACATTAAGATTTAAGAAATACTCTTTTGGAGAAGAAAATATTAGCGGCAATATATTTATGAAGAAAAAGTATTACCAAAAATACATTTTTGAAGAAAAAATATATCTGACTCTTGAGCTTTTATTTTTGTTTTAATTAAAAGCTTAATAATTAATAATTTAATTAAAAGCTAAATGATTAAATTTACTATTTTCAGTAAGCAAAATTGTCTGGTGTTTTTCCAACAGAAATTACATTGATTGAAAACTTTAATTTTTTTTTTAATTTTTTTGTCCATTTTTGAGCAATCAACACATTTGTAAAGAAAAGTTAATTCTCGGTTTTAAAAATCTTGCAAAAATAAAATGTACATCTGTGACACATAATTTTTTGTTAATTAGCAAATTTAATGTTAAATGTATCTGATTTGAAAGAAATATTACTTGCTTATGGCATGAAATTTAGACTAAAAGTATTTCTTAATCAAAAAAAAGTCAAACTCAGTGACATTTCAACGAGGTGATGACAGCTCCTGCTTTCAGTTTATACATCTGGAAGTTTGGTGACTAAAAAAAAAATGACATAATCTGAGTGAATGTTTCTTAAGGGGAACAACCATTGAAATGCATGACCTTTTAATGACAAGTCTCTTATAAGTTTCCATAGTAAAAAAAATGTGCAGCTTAATAAAAAAAAAAAAAGAAATTTTTAATTATTTTAAAAATCTTGTGTTTTGTATTAAGCTTTTCAATTTTCAATTTGTAAATATAGTCTTTACTTAATAAATTTATAACAGAAGACACTTTGTGACTGGAAGCAATTTAAAAGATGTTTGAAACTTTATAATTCATTATAATAAGCAAAGAAAAAAACGAAAACAATTCTTATAAAAATTCATTATTCATCCTTTTTTTTTTTTTTCCTCCACCCCAAGAATATATCTTAAAATTTTGTTATTTATAAAATCAAAAGTTTATGTAAATTAAATATAGCATAGTTTTAATGCATTTTTGATTTTATTATTTAGAGCAGATTTTTAGAAAAACAATCTCATGATTAAAAAATAAATTACATGATTTACATTCATATACAGATGTAAAAAAAAAAAAATGTATAATTTTACCAAGATTTTTCGAAAATAATAATTGTATAAATAATTTCATTCATTTGTGAATAAGTCTTGAAAGTTTCACTAAAATCAGACGGCTGATTTTTGCAAGAATTTCAAAATGAATGTCTTTCAACACCAAAAAATGACTTGCAAAACGTTTTTTTAGTAGTAACATTATGTGAATATAGCATATTTATATAGCAATTTTATAATTGGCTCTGTAATTTTAATTACATTGAGTTCTCCACCTGTATCATTTTTTAATATTAAATTAGAAATATTAATTAGGATCGGGTCTTTGGGATTTACCTTCCTACTTTTCCTTTTGGATTAAAGTTATTTTAAAAATATATTTATATATAATTTTTTTTTTCACCATTTGACAACATAATTATTGCAAAAATATATAAGGCACTGTTAAAAACGCAGCAAGAGCTTTCATGATTGGTAGTAAAGCTAAATAACTGGTAATAAAGAGAACGAACTGAGCCAACACTGCCTCACTATTGTCTCTCTCTATATACACACATACAACAGTCTTTATGATAATAGAGCATTTTGGGCCAATGCATTCTCCAGCCTTCTTAATTGTTTAAAAAAATCAATCATTATTCCATGAATTATTCAGGCTCATTTCCTCATCCTTGTTATATTTATTTAACACATTTTGTCAACATCTTCATCCTGGGTATGACAATAAACTACATCTGGCAGCAAGGCTTGTAATTGGGAGATTTTGAGGAGCATGAAACCACCCCTTAATTGTTATTGTTCCTAGGTCCACTTGGGATGGTAGCACCCGTTAGGGTCCCAGATATAGGAAAATAGCTAATCCCCAAACTGAAGTCAAAATACTATGCAATTAAAAAAATGTATTTTTATAGTAAAAATTCCAGCAATAAATTTTTGAAGAAAGAAAGAAAATATATATATATATATATACACACCAGCAATACATTTGACTTTCAACGAAAACCTCTTTACAAAAATATATGTCAATGAAACCTGATCTACCAACTGATTTCTTACAAAGAATACATATTCTACCCAAACGAGTTTTGTCGGCATTAAATAACTTATTAAAGTCGATATGGTGTAAAACAAATCAAACCAAACTTTCAACATGTGACGACAATTTTTTTAGAATTTTGTTTTTATCTCCAACTTAAACACATGAAGCTAAAAAACTCTGCATAGCTTGGCTTTTCTTTGTCCTTGGGGATAAGCACACCTTTATTTCCCCTTTGAGATTTTGTTTTTTAAATATTCCCTACTGAAATTTGCATATGATTGATATATACCATTTAATACGATAATTATATTTAATAATTGTTTTTCTGTATTGATGTTTAGATTTTCTCTGATGTACTGTTTTTTTTTGTTTTTTTTTTCAGGGGAACTTTTCGTCCGAGCTTGCATCCCAGGTGCCTTGGACAAAGAATACAATTCAAACGGATTTCCTGTCAACCTCTGTGAAGCTTGTGGAGCTGAGGGTTTCCGGAAGTGTTTGCGAAACAGTGAAGAACAGTATTATGGTGCTAATGGAGCCTTCCGGTGCCTTGTAGAGTGTAAGTGGAATTATTTTGCTTAAAAATCTGTAGGCATTAGGGTTGGAGGAGAGCTTAATTTTGTCTTCATCAACTGAGGATGTTTGCTTTTTTATTGAAATCACTCAAATACCCCCCTATATTCCAACATTCTCAGTTTGCTGACATAAGTCATTGATTTATTTACATTTGGCATAGCAGATCTGTTCTTCAGGCAGCACCTCTTTTATACTTAAAATAAATGATAAAGCCATTCTTTGGTACTTCATGCCTTCACTCAATTGACAGTGTCAACTTAAAAGAAACGAACAGTGCTTTTCCTGTTCACTGGCAATCCTTCTCCTGAGTAACAGGACTGCAAGTCATGTGTTTGTTTTCAAGAAAAAAGATCCCAAGCATTAGGAATCCGGTACACTTCTCCTCAAAAGTCTAAAAAGATAAATAAATAAAACTTTTTTAGTTATCATCAGTTAACATCTATACCCAACAAACTTCTTTTTGAATGTTAGTTTCACCCATTCTGAAATGTCAAAACCAATCTCATAGATATAAGGAAAAAAATCATATTTCCAGTAGTTATACAAGACCCAAGCCCAAAAAAAAAAAAAAAAAATCAAAACAAATGTTATAAAAAACATAAAACACATATCAATATGGCATTTAATCTCCTTTGTATTAGTCCCCCTTTTGAATCCACACTTATGGAACTGCTTTCCAGCGAGCAGTTGCCTAGTCACATGGAATTGTGGTTTTTTTTCAACTGGCATTTTATTTTTGGAAAGGGAAAAAACTTGTAAGAGGCAAGATATGATGATTGTTGAACCTGGGGAATGTTACGGTTGGCCAAAAACTGTTGCAAAATCTTGGCTAAATGGGCAGGTGTGTTGTCATGGTGGAGTTGTGATACACTCTTCTTTTCCAACAAATAACATCCTGCAAACATTGGAACACTTCCCGGTAGAACTTATCTGACCAAATAGAGCATACATATGGTGATCAATTCCCTTGTAGTCAAAGAAAACTGTCAATAGGGACTTGACATTGCTTCAACTTATTTGTGCTTTCAGTCTCTAAGAGGTTGGGGTTTCCTACTGCTAAGACTGAGCTTCGGTTTCAGGGTTGAAGCTATAGGCCCATGATTCAGCATCTGTTATAACTGTTTTCAAAGTTTTTGTGGTCTTTAGAGACGACCACTGTACACTTTGCTTTCAAGGATAGCAAGTCAGTGAAACCATTGTTTGCACCTGCACACTAACTGATAGAGTTCAAGGTCAGTCTGCATATTTTACCTCCATTATCATAGCTACAGTTCCAATACTTTTTGATCAGGTTTTGTATTTAGGTTTCTGTCAGTAGAGGATTGGAAAATCAAGGTTCAGCTTAGAAGAGATCCCCTTCCGTTCTTAATAATTCTATCAAGATGAGAAGCCACAATAATAAAGAAGGAAGAAGAGAAATCAATAAAACAATAGTTCAGTTAAATTTTCTGTAATTCTAGCCGGAGGTGATGTTGCATTTGTACGTCATTTGACTCCTCGGGACAACACAGATGGAAGAAATCATGCTAAATGGGCAAGAAACAGAAGATCAGACGATTACGAATTGCTATGCAAAGACGGACACCGTA
>JBBBDQ010000859.1:242500-335000 GCA_037127315.1 Ascarosepion bandense | reverse complement strand
AAGTTGTTTTATTAGTTAGGACCAGGATTTAATGCTGTGTGTGTGTGTGTGTGTGTGTGTGTGTGTAATAATTACAAACATGGTGAAACATCAATAGAAAAAATAAGTACACAAGTTAAACCAAGTAATAAACAAATTAAGTTCATATATTACAAAAAATTTAAAACAATTCACCTCATACTTTTTAATAACACTACAACAGCCCAACTAAATCCTCTACAACAAACCAAAGTAGTCTGTTCAGAGATTGTATCTGATAACAATAATAAACTTACTACATATATTGGTTTTACTACAACCACATTATCCCATAGACTTACCTGTCACCTTTCTGATCATCGTTCAATTAAACATTTCTTAGAAAAACATAGCCATCTATGTAATATTAGATGGATTTTAGTCGGTAACAATAATACTCACACATACACACAGTAAAAATCACATCAAATCTCAAGTCACATCACATGACATTTACTCATGTTTCTGTTGCTAACATTTCAATCTTTCACATGTGACATCATAGAAGCCCCATTACTAATTCAGGACCTGTGTCTGCTATTAGGTGATTTATCATTGCATAGCCATGCTTTATTTAAATATGAAAAAATACCCTGAAGATAGCTCATGTAAACCAAAAGCTTACAACCAGTGTAATAAAAAAAAAAAAAAAAATTCTTTAAATGTTGGACAATTTGTCTTTCTGCAAAAATTTCAGCTGAAATATGATGCTTACAACAGCTCATAATTAAACATAAGACATTCATTGACTCATAGATTGTTAACTATGTTCAGATAATTATCTGCTGCCTTTATATATATATATATATATATATATATATATATACATACACACACACACACACATATATATATATATACATTTTTAAGCAAGTTTTTATGCAACACAGGTTTCTACTCATTGTCTTCAGGTGATTTACAATAACTGATTTTACTGTTTTATTTTTACAAATGCTGACATAACACGGATCTTTTATGAACATGCAATTTTCAAAACTAGAAGCTACTTAAATGTCCGAGAATATTTTCATCCATGATTGTTGCATATAAGATCACCATTACATGTGCATTAAAAAAAAAAAAAAAAAAAAAAAAAACAAACACAGTAAAATCAATTTCTGTAAATCACCTAAACACACCAAAAGGTAGAAACCTGGGTTACATAATAATAATAACATATTTACAAATGACATATATTCAAAAGTTCTACAATTGAACACTTTAATAGAACTGTGTACCTGTCTAATTTAATTATGACTGAAAACTATGTGTGTGTGTGTGTGTGTGTGTGTGTGTGTGTGTGTGTGTGTGTGTGTATATATATATATAAAAAAACATGTTACGGAAATTAACGAACCTTGGTTATAAGCAACCGACAATTTGTAATGAATTATTTTGAATATTATTTTTACCGATACTTGTATTTAAGTAGATATTCTGTTTTTAATTAAACAGTATTTTATATTTATCGGCCTGATTATTTTACGATAAATTTTATTGCGGAAATGTGTGCTATCCAGCAGGATTCGAACCTGCGACCCCTATTTACATAGGGGAAGCTACCATTTGATCTGGTACTGTCTTAATCACTTGACCATGAATAGCCTCTTGATCAGACGAAGTTTATATGTGTGATATAAGCATGATAAAACAGAATATCTACTTAAATACGAGTATCGATAAAAATAATGTTCAAAATAATTCATTACACACACACACACACATATATATATATATATATATATATATATATACACAGACACATGTTTATGCATAAATATGTAACAAAGTGAAAGAACATGTGTGTGTGTGTGTGTGTGTGTATGTGTATGTGTACCCGTCAATCTACTGTTGAAGCATTTACTTTTTAGAGTCCTTCATACAAATGAAGCTTAATATTATAATTTTTTTTTATGACAATGCTTTATAAAAGCATTCGATGACTATACAAAAAATTTCTTTTAGAACAATACTGTCCTCCTTCAGACCAATATTTGGAAATAAATATTGAAAATGATTTATTCAAAAAAATAACAGATGAATTCATGGTTATTTACAAACTGAAGAGGCTGTAGTTGATGTGTGTCAATATTGTTCAATCAAAAATGAGGAATTAGGTATGAAGTTGAAGATTTGGGTCATAAAAGGCAACATAGTAACCTGATGGCATGGGATGACACTTTCATTTTATTTGGGTAAGATACAGTGGGACCATACATTTTTTAAATGGGTAGACAACTTAACAGCAGATTGGATTTTAGGTTTTTTTTGGTTTTTTTCTTTTTAATTAGATTCTGTACTACCTCATGAGTAAAGAGGCTGGAGCGTTTAGGTTAGAATTAGGGTTAAATAAATATGGTAGACTAAAGTATGTTGCAGTTAAAAAGAACGATTAAGTATTGTGTGGGTCATTTATTTTAGTAAAATAATTTATATTGCAGCTTAAGTTATAAATGAAACATTACAATTAATTAAATTTTAAAAGAAAAATATTTTTGATGTTTACATAAAACCATCAATTCATCTCTACAACTCAATATTTCTTTATTTTTAGGAACCCTTAAAATCTGCAGGTTTTCATTCAGGCACAAAGGGAAGATGTCACAGAATGACTTACAGATTCTTGCTTTTTCGGGAATTTTTCATTTTACTTTGGGGGTTTTGTTTGTGTCCTTTAACCCTCCAAAAAATACACAAAATGATGTTTGGTTTTAATACATGTTGTTTTTGAAGGAAGTTAAATGCAAGTACCAACACTGTTCGGAAGTTTTCTTAGTAGATCCAATGTAAACTTTAATAGTTAGGTTTTCATTTGATGTCATATTACATTGGTACACAATAGAATTCGTTACACACCTACTTTCCAGTGAGCAATTGTTAGGGTTTCAACAATTACAAATATTTGTTTTGTTACTTTCATTATTTGGATACTCGTTGTTACTTTCAGTCAGATGGATGTGTGTTGTGGTGCAGTAGATAACAGCTCAGAAAGACATCAGGGAGCCAAGTTCGAATTCCAGTTGAATTCATTGCATTCACTTATGCACAAATACCCTTGGGAAAGGTATTAATCCATTACTTTCTTCCAGTTATGGGTTAAATAACAGGACAGATTGGGTTCTATAGTCTTGGTTGGCAACCACTATCACAAACTAATGGCAACCTACGGCAGGATAATCTTCTGCCCAGTCAGTCATGTCTCTTTCAAGACATGATTGACCAAATTGTTACTTTGGTTTATATGCTGATTTATGGTTTTATTATGATTTTTAGATTATTTGTACAAGTATTACTGTTAAATCAAGGAAGTTTACTACTTTTAAATTAATGTTGATTATTACTTTTATGTTATATATATATAACCATACTGGAAATTGCTCTTGGACAAAACTGATATCAGAGAATACTCTATTTTAGTGAAAATCTTTCACCAATTTCATGAACAAGATGAAGTGGAGATGTCAAAGAAAATTACACCAAACAAAACGTCTTCAAATTATACAAAAGGAATAAATATTATAAACCTGTTCATTTACATTTCAAGGAAAGCAAAAAGACAACATGTTGATCCTTGTTTTACTGGCAACTCTCCTTACCCCCCCCCCCAAGGCTCAACTATCTTTGTTTATAGTCTAAACTATCACCCAGTTCACACTCCACCCCCGTCTATTGAACAGGTGTAGAGGCTCATCCCTTGTTCAGGATGTGGTTTCCAGCTTTCTCTCTTCTAGTCTTTTCACTCTTACGTAGCCCCTGCACATCAGTGGCGTTGCTGCCTTGCTCGGAGTGATATGATTAAAAAAAAAAAATTAATCATAAATTTCATGAAAATTAAATCATAACAATAGGTACATTTGTCCACATGTAAGGTTTTCCTGTGTGCATGAAGTCCTAATTCAAGAAGGACCTCTTAAGTATAGAAAAATGCCGATGCTCCCATCGTTTCATAACTGGAAATGCATCCACGAACCCCACTCCCCAATAAAATTCTTAAATAAATGAAGAACAACTGATTGAGAATGAAATTTTAATTAAAAAAATAATCTTACAGATGTACTAGGAAAGAGGAATGCTCAACAGCTGTAAAAGGAATGAGAAGATGCAGATAGACACAAAAGAAATCCCTTTTCAAAAAAAAAAAAAAATTCATAGATGTTTCAGTGATCTGATGATAGGGTTTACACAAAGACATCAATAGGGATTTAGAGGGTTAGAGAAAACTAGGTTTGATATTTCTGGTCTAATGATTATAACATTAGTAAGCACTTGAGTGGAAAAATAAAATAGAAAAGCTGCAAAAATAAAACAAATTAATTAAATTAAGGCAAGTATCTAACTGATATGAATTAATAAAAATAAATTAACCAACAAAACTTACAAATCAAAACAATTCTGATTACCATAATATTTCATTTCTATTTTGAAATTTTAGCAGAACTGAATTCTTTGGGTGAAGTGGGAGGAAGAGTGATTTACTTTTTCTTTTAAATAGATTTTAGTGTCTTAAGTGTTGTGTATGAAAATATGATGAATATATATATATACATTATGTTTGCAAGAAGTTATTTTTTTAAATAGTCAAAGTTTGTCTAGGAAAACGTGCACATTTGATACCCCCACACCCAAGAACCCCAGAAGGAAACATTCAGTTGAAAAGTTGTGTTACTACACATATGTGGAAGAGTGTCTGTCGTGGGTCAATCAAAAAGAAATACGTTAGAAGAGTATAAGTTTGCATACATTTCAAGAATGAAAAGAGGATGGGCAAAAATAAGACTTATTGCTAACAGTTTGTCAAGTAAAATGTTAGGTATTTCATTTTTTTTTTATGCTTTTTGTAAATATTTTTTTTAAAAAATAAAGGAAAAGAAAAAACAAAGGAAAAATATTTTGATACTAATTTTCTTAAAGATGTCCCAATTGCATCTATAGAAGCTACTATTAACATGAACCTGAATTAAGTATTTTTTGGGGTTTTTTTTTTTTAATTTTTTTTTTTATTTTGGTATGTTGTTTTTTTTTGTTTTTTTTTTATATTTAAAAAATTTTTTTAATTTTTTATGAAAGCTTTTTTATCCACCCCCACTGCTTTCGTTTCCTTGTAAATCACTTAGTTACACTTATATCTTAATAAAATGGTTTCTGCTATTTCCTTTTTATGAACATTTCTCATCTCAACAAAAGAACAAAAAACAAAACAGAGACAACTATTACATGCCTCAAATCGCACTGGATATTTTCTCTTTAAATTATAGCTTTTTTTTTTAAACATGGAAATACATTCATCAATATCTTCATTATTAGTGAAATTTAAAAAAAAAAAAAAATATATATATATATATATATATATATATATATATATATGAGAGAGAGAGAGAAGGGTGCCAATGAATTAAAACAAACTTTTGTATGATCTTATGCAAAAAGTGGGGGGTGGAGCCTTGCATAATTTCATCAAAAAGCAAGGAAGTTGCCTTAAACAGAATACTGCTCTATTGCCAGTCGAGACACTACAATAAAGGCCAAATTTAAAGCCACAGAATAATAAAACAATAAAAACATTGCTTTTTTGCTCTTAGATTTTCATAAGTAGTTTGCTTACTTACATAAAATGTTGATTGGAGGGTTTCTTCTTTTTCTTCTTTCTAAATCTAAATTAAAGCATATTTCAACAAGTGTATGTCAACTATGCATAAACGAAAATTTAAGTTATTCAGAGGTTTTATTTTTTGGTTCAGACATAAAGAAAAACATATAACACTTAAAAAATGAACTTATTGAAGCACTGTTAAAGTGTTCAGTCACAGCTACAAGTGCAGGGGAGCGAAAAAAACATTTTTACATGGGCTGGAAGTTAACTCCATAGAATTCTCTTTTGAATGGTTGGATATTCCCAAATTCTCTCTGCAACACTATTGAACAATTCTTCTGCCTAGCCACTGTATATGTCAAACAATACCACAATAAACACACAATTGATAAAAGAGAAGAATAGTCAACAAAGACAATAAACATACATTTAAAAAAAAAAAAAAAAAAAGGACATCCACCTGAAAAAAAATTTTTAAATAAAAAAAACAAAAAAAAACAAACAAACAATGCATGCAAAGATACATATGAACCCACACCAGATATTATATATCTCACATGCACACATGCAAAGTACACACACACAATTTTTTTTTTTTTTGGGAAAGTCTTCAGTGTGTGCATATATATATATATATATATATATATATATATTTTGGCTGTAACTGCATGTTTTCACTGTGTGTGTACACCCCACATGATATGCAAGTGAAATGAGCATAAATCTTTACATACAAGCATACACACTAATAAAATATGGATAGACACGCAATATATAAAAAAAAAATTTTTTTTTTTTTAGAATAAGAGAGATTTGATATTTCCAGTTATCCAATGCCGAAGAGAAGTTGGCTGAGTTTGTATGTTGAACAAGAAAAAGCAAAACAATTGTTGAGAGCAAGACAAGACGTAGCCTACATGGTTTTGGGTGGTTGGGTGGGAGATTATAGAATGGAAATATGGATTTGGCTGAAGTTAAGATAAACAAAAGCAATTCAAGGTATTCTTGTCAATACAAAAAAAAAAAAATAAAATAAAATAAACAACAACACTTTTTATGCTGGATTCCTCAATGTGAAAATGCTTACCATAACAAAATTCTAGTTTGCTTTTCATCACCTATTCTGGTGTTTTTGTTTTTAATTCTATTTCTGTGACAAGTAAATAAACTTGGTAATGTGTGTTGGTGGTTGCTTCTTGTAACCTACTGTGTGTGTTTATGTATGTGTGTGTGTGTGTGTGTGTGTGTGTGACCCTTGTTGCAGTAGAGCCGAGCTTCCCCAAAAGTGACCCCCAGTTTCCAAGGGATACCAATAGGTTGCTAACACTAATACAGCAACAACAACAATAAACATCAACAAAGAGAGAAACTATACAATTCATTTAAGTTTTAACCGGATTACATTCCGTGGGATTGGGAAAGGTTGTGTGGACACCTGTGTCTGTGGACTGGTCAATTCTGGTACTTCAACAGAATAATTCTGAAAGACATAAGTAAAGAAATAAAAAAACAAATTTATAAACCTATCGTTAGTCACAACTTTAAATGCTATGCATAAAATGGAATCAATGTCTTATTTCAATAAAACAAAATTTGAACAACTGTATACAAGTGAATGATTTAAGCATTTCATATTTTTTCACTTATGACGCATCTCTTTCTGTAAAGAATATTCAGAAAATACAAAGTTTATGGTAGCCAATGTTAAATACAGACTTAGAGAAAAAGACTTCACTTTCACATATAAGATGAAAGGGGAGACTGCTTTAATTTCATTTGTATATAAACTCTTCATGCTGTGAAAAAATGTAATTGTACAGACAAATGAAGTAAACTGGAAATAAAATTGGTTCTTAAGAACTCTGAGAGAAACTGCAACTCAATATAAATAAAATTTATAAAATGCACATCGCATATTTAAAAGACAACATTCCAAGTTTGTTTTTTGTTTTTTTTTGTGCAATGTTATTAAAAAACAAAGAGACATGATTAGTTGGTTATTTTACCAGCATATTAACCACTATGAGCTATTGATGCCAAAATGGCTGGTTGGTTGATACTCTGCATGGACCACTCTCAATATTGAGATCCAAACATTTTATATGCAATTTTATGGTAGCCTATTATTTGAGAAACATATATTTTTGAAAAGCATGGTTAAACATTCTATTAGGATGTGTTTAACAGTAAAGCACTTGATCACATCAGATGTACCAAGGTGCAGTTTCTTCTTTAAGTATTTGTGTGTAAGATGTGTACGTGCAATTGGAGTAGATAGACTAAACTATCGCCCGGTTCACACTCCATCCACGTCTATTGAACAGGTGAAGAGGCTCATCCCTTGTTTCCTGTTTAGGATGTGGTTTCCAGCTTTCTCTTTTCCAATCTTTTTACTCTTACATAGCCCCCTGTGCATCAGTGGCGTTATCGCCTTGCTTGGGGTGATGATTTAAAAAAAAAAAAAAAAAATTCAGAAATTGTTTGCCACTTTCTTTTAATGTACAATCTTATTTTTGTATCCTGTCTTATTTTATTGTCATTTTTGTTGCATCCTCAGCCAGTACATCAACTTCTTGATTAATTTCCTTTCATGTCTACATAGTTAAGACAGGCTAAACTTATTATTTTGTTGATTTTATAAAATAATGACAGGTTTTTAATATTTCATGTATGTAAGGATCGTTTCATATCCCCCACTCCACTTAATTGCTGTTAGGCTGAGTAGGAAGTTTGGGAATATTAAAAATTTTGTCTTCTGTGTTTTTTATTATTTTAAGTGCTATTTTCATGGCTTGTAGCTCAGCTGTATAAATTAACGCATTGTTTGGCAGTCTAATTTGTTTGTAGACTTGTCTGTTGGTGAAAGAGATGAAGAAATTTAATAATTTAAAATTATATTTTATTTTACTTGTATAGAATAAACAAAATTGTTGGCCTTTTACATTTTATTTTAAAAATGAAATTAACACTGTTCAGACAACTTAAGAAAAATTTAAATCTTAATTCAATACGCACCTCTAAATATTTTTTTCTCATTATTAAGATTAAAATAAAACTCTGCTTAAGTTTCAACCTATAATTCATAAACAGCAACTAACTGATTCTTAAGATGAGGGCCATTAATGGGTCATCAGTCAGTTAAGTGCCCTACGTGATACATGCTTGGACAATCAGGTCAAAAAAAGAAAAAAGAAAGAAAAAAAAAGACTGACTGGGCAGAAGATTTTCCAGCACTAGGTTGCCAATCAAGGCTATAGAACTCAATCTACCCTGCTATTTAACCCTTAGCTGACAGAAGAGATGGATTAATATCCTTTTTCCAAAGAATATTTGCACATAAGTGAATGCAACAAGAATTCAAACTCAGCTCTTTTATTTCTTGTTCCAAGCCGATATCCACTGCACCACAACATGCATCCAAAACTGAAGTTTTTTTTGTTTTTTTGCTTTTTTTCATGACAAAAGGTATTTGACACTTATTTTTAGGCAGCCAGTTTATGAAAAAATATTTTTTTCATTTTCTATCAAATACTTTTGTGGTATTCTGATCAGTAGATCCTTAATAACAAATACACAGTTATAATTTTTTTTTATGCTCTGCTGAAAACAAAAATAGCTTCATCTCTATTGTGCTATGAAATAAAAAGCTGCTGCAAATGTTAAAATGTGCCCTTCTGTCTCAGGTTTTAACTATTGCATTTTCGAGAACAAAATTTTCCAGACCGTTTGGGCTGGTTGGATCTAGTTTTACTACAGGATTGCTTAAATGGCATTACATTTACAATGATTTTTTTTTTCACTTGTTTAAACCATGCATCTTCTGTTATGAAGAGTTAAAATGGGCTTCTGGTTCAAGAGAGGATGGAAGATTTTCCAATTAACTTTGAATGCTCATAACTTGGTTGCTAACTGAACTACCAAAATAAATCCAATAAAATTATTTAATTTTTTTTTTATCTTACATTTTATCTCTGTATTAAAAGTTTCGGATACCAACTGAAAGGCACACTTTACTGTGCTATGTTATGAACATGAACCAGTTTATGATTCCAAAGACATTAAATAGAAACTGAAGTTTCCTATGAAATAAATGGTTTCATTACAGTTACCCATTTAAACATTACAATTGAGTATCCTGTGAAACATGGTTCATCTACTCAAACAAACCATTTCCACTGTATGGAGTTTGGCCCTCACTACTTGTGTTCTTTTGCCAGACTAAGTTAAGCCCTATCAGTCAGTTAAATGCCATATGTGATACACGCTTGGGCGATCATGTCTCAAAAGAGACATGACTGACTGGGCAGAAGATTATCCCACAGTAGGTTGCCATTGCTTTCTGTGGTAGACTGGTTGCCGACCAAGGCTATAGAACACAATCTGTCCTGCTATTTAACCCATAACTGGAATGAATAGACGGATTAATACCTTTCCCAAGGGTATTTGCGCGTAAGTGAATGCAATGAATTCAGCTGGAATTTGAACTCGGCTCCCCAATTTCTCGTTCTAAGCCGATATCCAATGTACCACAAATAATCCATACAATCCTAGTCAGATTTTACTGTCACAATAGACTCATGTGGTATTTAATAACCATCTATATTCCTTTCCCACCAACCTTCAACTGTAGTCACAATGGGAGGAGAAAAATCACTCAACTACAGACAGGAAGTTAGAATTTTCAACTTGTGATAAAATTCTTGCCAGAAAATTTTTGTTGACTGTTTAGGATATTTTTATTACAATCACCATTATGTTTTGTTTTTTTTTTCTATGACAGAAATTGCTAACCTTTCTTTTGCTTAGATATTAACAGAAAAATTGAATGTTAAGTTGCTTTTTTGGTTTTTCATAAAATACAAGATAAAATCTTTATGAAACACTTACTTGTATATTACAAGATTTGTTTTTGTCCTTTATGTCAGGAAGAGGAATTTTCTCCCCTGCTCCAACTTCTCCACGTGGTTCAGGTTTGGAAGTGCTCCCAGTCTGAATGAGGGGGGAAAAAAAGAAGAAAAAAAAATCTTGAATTTGTTCATTTACAACTTTCAATGAATTTTTCATTGGACTCAGAACTATTTTCATTTATGCACCAATATGTCTATCAATTAATAAAATACCAAAAAGATCAAATTAGAACCAAGACTTAACACAATAAGAAACGTTTCTCGTGTGTGCAATCTCGTATATGAGAGAAGTTCAAATATATATTTAAATAAATTTAATCATCATAACAAAAAAAACAAAGAGATAATTGTGAAATTCAAAATTTTTGTAAAAAATATAGCATCAAGTTTAAAATAAAATATGAACAACATTTTTTTCTTTATTAGGTAAATTGCCATATCTTTAAACATTTATTAGATAACTATATATTCAAATATTTGTGGGCAAGCAGGATCAATTACAGCAAATTTCAAAAACTAAATGCCTTTATCAAAATATTTAGAAATTAATGTAATTTTAGGACATATAGGTAAAATTTCTGCTTGCATATGAGATTAAATATAAAAAATAAATCTTTCCAAAAGTATTATTTAAAAAAGAAATAGTTAAATAAATAAAGAGCCTGCCTATCTGAGATGGAGCTACCTAATTTTTGAATTCAAGGGCATTCACATGGCTCCATGGGTGAGGAACTATTCGCCACCCTACAATCCCTGTTACACAGACAAAAATATTGCTATTTTCATGATAACTGCTTACACAAGCTGCCTTCCAGGGATCCACCAGTTCAGATCTTCACAACTGGGACCTGTCATGCCACATACACTGAATCAACTCCTCTTCATTACCTTCATATTCCATCAGTAAGGAGGCAGTTCCACTCAGGCAGCTTCTTCCCAAGATCTGTTACTTTGCAGAACAATGTTCAGAAACAATACTTCCTAGATGACTATGATCTTAAATCCTATGGTCAACCATTATTTATCCTACACATCATAATATGCACTTTACAATAACTTCATTCAGAAACTTATTTCAAGCTTTGTAATGAATGAACAACACATATTTCAGAAAAAAAAAAAAAAGAAAATAATAGAAAAGGGCGACTCAAAGAGCAAAAATCTTACCTGATCCTTCTTTATAATTTCTGGAGATTTAATACGAGATGCATTTGGATCCTAAATAATAACAATGTATATTAAATTTAAAAAAATTCAACTTTCATATAATTTTTTGCTTTGATTGCACCCTCCCATAAAATGCCATTTTAAAAACATTCTAATATACTACAAATTACATTATCTTTAATTTATAAAAGCCTGCAGAATGAAAAATTTTACAAATAAAATAAAAGATGTTTATTAAAAATTTATAGGTTGGAATTTTATAGAGTTAAAAATATTCCTTCATTTACAGATGTTTTCCACTTCACTCTTTTTATAGATAAATTACTAAACCACAAGCAACAAAGAAAGAAAGAAAATTAAACAATGTTATCGCAACTTAAAAAAATGTTTTTTTTTTTGTTCCCTCCTACATTTTTCACTTAATCCCAAAAATTTAACTGAAAGGTTAATTAAAAGAGAAAAGATTTTAATGAAGACAACACCTGGTGACTTTGTTCATATTCATTCCTAGTCATAAAATTAATTAAGACAGGAGTTTGACTGACATTAAAGAATTGGTCTGAATTCAATAAAAACTGAAAAGTCTAAATCACCTGTTCATCCTCTTTTGTTTTTTTGATAGGTGAATCATTTCTTGAGGGAGATCGAGAACGTTTACGTGAGCTGTCTGGTGAGCACTTGATCTCTGGAGAGCTCTGCAAAGAATTAAAATCAAATAAATATGTGCATAAAACTCGGTGGTAATTTTTTTTTTTTTTTTCTTCATCCAGCCACGCTTAAACATTTTTTTTTTTAAAGAAATCATTTCAGCCCAGCAAGGCAATGAAGCCATTAAGATGCAAGGCATTACTAAGTAAAAAAGAGAATGTGAGAAAAAAAAAAAACCACAAAGGGGAGAGAACAATAAAAGAAGAGGGATTAAGACAAGATAATGATTAAATTTTAATTTTTAAAAATAAAATTGACTGGAGAGCAAGCAGTCTAAAGTGTTCCATTTGCAAGCAAAGAAACTTGGCAAAGAATTTTCATGTAACCATTTCAACTGTAAAAACCTTGCTGTCAATTTCATACTACCCTTAAATTCATAAAAGGTAAATACTATAGAACAAAGTTCATTGGAACAATTACCATGAATGTATTTATAGAAAAGGCACAGGAAAGTTACATTACAGCAATAAAAAGTGACTGAAGCAAAGATGCCAGGTCAGAACCAATAATGTGCTCTACACCACCTTCTTCGCTCTTCAGTCTGCTCAATTCCTGAGGCTGGATCAATAGATCAATCGCCTTCAAACACACCCAATCTTATCCCACGCTGTGTTTTGTTTGATCTGAAGACAGGTGAAACTTAATAACCTTCAGGAACCACTGCTAATGAATTTGATCGGGCTGAGAGAGTCACAAGAGAAAAAAAAACATCTTCATAAAAAATTTTATATCTTCAATTCTTGGTACAGGCTTGTTCATTCCAGTACCTACTTCATGCAGACAGCTATCTTCCCAAACCACATCTGCGTTGAAATATAACACTTTGCCTGGTTTTGTTAAGTTTGGCACAGGGTTTGAGTCAGAGTTCTTCTTAGGCAGGCAGTCACATGATGTCAGGCAGCATGGTCTCTTATCTCAAACACAAATCTCTGGTGCTTCAGTCAAACTGCCATTTCCAACTCCCATTGAGTACTTCGAGTCCTCACTTATATGGATTTCCATCCAAAAGTGGTGTGTGGTATGACCACAGTTTGGGGAAATCAGTGACTTTCCTAATTCCACTAAAGATCTCTCTGTTGTCTGGCTTTCGAAGATTATCTTTTTCAATTCAGGGTTTTTTCCTTTCCATGAGCAACAGTCACAGGCATCAATCTGTCCAAATCAACTCCTTCCTTTCTTCATTGGTATCTCACACCAACACCCTTCAAAGGCGTGTACAAATTCTACACTTTCCTTAGTTTTCCATCTCTGCTCACCACAACCAGTCCTCCTTCAACTGATTTGATTTGTCAGTCTCAAGTCACATTTACTTGCAGTCATTAATTAAATTCTTATTATTTCAAATTTTTTCTATGCAAGAAAAATTCTGTCCCCCTCGTCAGAGCTTTGTCAGATGTCTCTCTCGATTTTTCATCAGGGTCATTAATTTCTTGATCCACCAAAAAATCTTTCTTGCTGACCCCATTTATAGTGCAGTTTTTGTCAGCTTTAACTGGTCACTAAGAAATTATTATTATTTAAGTTTCTCTTTTGTATAAAATCTCTATCCGGCCCTGTGTTTTGATAACTTGTACCAAAAGACAGTCATTAATCAATTGTCTATATTTGCCATATGGCTTCTTTTGCGCTCTGTCTCTCCATGGGAAATTTCTTTAGGTTTTTGAAATTCGTTTTTTCTAACATAACATAAAAATCTTCATTTAGTTTATCTGTACGTCTTTCTATTTTTTAGCCCTTTAGAATGAAATGTTACAAAAACATTGCAGATTATTCTTTCGATTTTATCAGGAATCTCTAAATAAATAGAAGCACCAGACTAGATGTGGCAGCAATATTCAATGCATGGACAAATAGTCGACTTATAAATATGCAAGATATTGTGCAGAATATTTTTATGACACTTCAGTAATTTATCACTTCTAAAATTAGTGAAATAAACAAAAATAAAAACACTACTGTCAATTTAAAAAGAGTGAAAGAAAAAAAAAAATCTCCAACACTATTACTGAAGTTTTCAAACTGAAGAACTTGGCTGAATAAGAAAAGCATGCAACATCACCCTTTTGACGTCCACAAAACACTCAAATATTACCTGTTCATCCTCTTTTGTTTTTATACAAGATGAATCAGGTTTTAAAGGTGACTGTGAACACTTGAGTGAGCTGTCATCAGAACAGCTGATTCCTGGCACACTCTGTAAGGAAATTCAATTTATAAACTTAGATAAATCAAAAGGTGTTAATTGAAAGCAAACAACTTCTATTAGTTAATTATCTATTATAAACAAAACCAGAAAAAATGTTACTTTTATATATTGTCAAGCAACCTGGTCTTCCCTACTTAATAATGAATCATTCCATTATTATGGTAATTACTCATCATGTGAACATGCACTATGTTAAAATAAGTGATGGTATATGACGTTACTAGGAAATAGGGAAAATCAAGTTGAGAATATAATGCTTTTAGTTAATTATTAATTTACTTTAATAATTTAATAATTTGCATGCAACAATAGTTAATTTTACAGATTGGGACTCTAGATTACTTTGGCAGAAAATATAACTTATGCAATTGCTATATTATTTAAATATTGCCATCAATATATATATATTTTTTTTTTTTACAGTAAAAGAAAACTAGCTCAACAGAATACATAAGCATCAGTAATGATAGAATTAATAGTTTTTATACTTTGAAAGCGCAACCACTTTGTTTTCTTAAATTTTTTATTACTATTTTAACTACATAGTCATTTAAATTTTCAAACTGCACTAATATTTTAAAAATCATAAAGTATACACATTTTCTTTCAAGTAGAAAATATCAATAATCATATGATAAAGGAAACTAAATCAGGATCGTCTTCTCAATCTTTGCTATTTTTCATTACTTTATATTAAATGTTACCAAAAAACAGATTCACGATATTGGGCTACATAAAATGGATTTTGTTTCGGTTATATTATCACTGAACTTTAATTTTATCTACCTTTTTAATATACAATATTTCAATGAATAAATATTTCTATAAAAATTCAATTTTATTTCAAACCAGCAGGAGGTACACCAAGTATTGACCAGGTTAATAAAATTAAGAAAGAAAGCATAGACTAGAGCTTTTCAAGCCAGTATCTTGTGACACTCCTGTACTTAAGAAAATTTCTCCTTGAATATTTGTTTTTTGTAACATACACTTTCAAGTATATATTTGATAAAGTTTTGTTAAAAAAAATGTAGCCAATACAAAATGTTTGGGAAGCTGTGGTTTAGACTTTAGAAATATCTGATTTCTGCTCAGTGGCAGCACTGTGATTAAAAAGGTGAAGGTGTGTAAAAGTTAGTTAAAATTTTTAAGAGCAATTTTATATTTAACTATGTTAACATTTAGTATCTGTTGAAAATGAATTTTATATCCAAATTAAAAGTATTTAAAAGATTTTAATAGAACATCTGGTTCTCTCAGGTGAACATTTACCTTCTAATCCACACCAATCTTTACATATTTGATAATTTATTATAAAGTAACAAGAAAAAAACTTAAAACACAAAATAAAACTTTTTTAAATGTTATTTATCAGTCAAATTGGAATAAGAGAGGCTCCCTTTATCACTTTACTGCTATAAGAGATTGAAAAATAAAAAGCATTCACACATTACCTGCTCATCTTTGGATTTTTTGATTGAAGAGTCATTTTTGGGCGGGGATCGAGAGCGTTTACGTGAACTATCTGGGGAAGAACTAATTTGTGTAGATCCCTGCAAGGAGTAAAAAAAAAATTAAAAAAAATCAGGTGCTAATTCAATTTAATATTAAGAACAAAAAGGGGAAACCATGGTGATCATGCTAATGTACAAATAAATGAAATCATGAAAATTACTGGGAAGTTTCTCATTGCCTTAATTTAAATTACCCCCCTCCAAATTTCCTTATAGCATGAAAAAAGTCAAGTGTATATAGATTTGGTATCAAACACCAACAATCAGAATAATGTATTTTTAGTTGCCTCCAGTTATGACTGATAATGGATAGGTCTGCCACTCTTGCCAAAGTAGGAATTATTAAAAAAAGTACCAATCAACTCATGTACTTGCTCGAGTTTCTTACTTGATCATCATGGTATGCTACACAAATTAGATTTTTCCTTTTTCTAAAAAGTATCACAACAAAAATGATAAAGAAGCATTATTTGAATTTAAACAGATTCATCAATCCCATTTCTTCTAAGATAGAAGTTTAGCGTTTTTCTACAGCAATATTGATGCATATGCAATTTTTTCACAAGATAGAACAGAAAAAAAAAAACAAAATCATTAGTCATAAATTTGAATATTCAGTCAGAGAATAATAGCATTTCCTGCATTATAATGCAACACACTGGCAGGCAAGGGTCTAACTGATATGATACCTGAAGAGTTGTAGATATTTATAAAATTTAACTTAGTATGGCACAAAGTCAAATAAGATGTAAGAAAACCATGTTACACCAATCTTCCAAGTGGAGATGGCCATCATCCCTATCTAGAAAAATCAGTATTTGAAATCCTAGTGGATAGAATTCTAAACATACCTCTTAACAAAAGTGGAAAATATGTAGCTATCTCTACAATTAGGTTTTAATAAATGTCTAACAAGTGATTAAAAACATAAAAAACATTAAATTTTAAAGGAAAGGGAAGGAATCCAGGGTCCAAGTTCAAATCCAAAGCTCACACACATTGCACTCATGTTTCAATATTTGAATTTTGCTTAACTTTTGTATTTTAATGTTCTTAATATTTTAAATATTGAATGAAACTATAAAAACCATGGAATTATTTAGTTGAGCTTTTAAATTAAACAATAATATAAGGGAAATGTAATAAACATAAATGTAAAATGAAGCAGAGAGTAACAACAATTATAACTAACCTGATTGTTGGTTTTTGATGCAGCCTCCTCTCCAAGTGAAACTAGATCATTGCTGGTTTGAGGTAAGGACTGAGAGGCTGCTGGTTCTGTCCCACTGCTAGCACCATTAGCTGGAGAAGTGGACGAGGAAAATGAAGGTGGGGCAGAAGCCGTAGAGCAGTCTAGATCCACCAGGTCTTGGCTTGAATCTTCCAAACTATCAACTGACGTATTTTGACGACTTAAATCTGTATCAGATCGACTGTGATTCAAGCCACCATTACTTGTCGAGCTTCCACTTGCCTTACTAGAGGTAACAGTTGAAGTGCTATTGCTTTGAGATTTGCTCTCCTGTTTTGTTTTTTTAAACAAAATAAATAGAATGACAAGAAAACAGTAAATAAATAAGCGTTTAAAAATAAAAAAAATGATGGATAACCAAATAGAATTTGCAAATTTCATTAATTGTTAAACTCATTGTTTCGCTTTTGCTTTAAAAACATGAAAATGTTTAATCATAATGAAAGAAGCTATTTATGAATCTGTTCCAAAGATGGAATGGTCAGATTTTTTCTTCTACAAATTACATCTGAAGAGGACTGAAAAAACGATGAGCCAAAACATTAGTCATGACAACAGCAAGATATGAAGAGTTCACTGCCCAAATTATATTGTAGATTATGCAAGTTTTATTAAAATTAAACACTAAGCTATTTTTAATACATTTTCCCAGTTAGTGCATAAATTGTTGCACATCAAAATTAGATTTATACAGAAACTATCCTAAATTGATATATTTTTCAGAAGCAATCATTTGTGGTTGTTATCAGGGGGGTATTAATGTTATATCAGCACCATTGACTTGGTCTTTTAGCAATGCTACATTTCTAATTTAAAATACAAGTATCATTCAGGTGACATCATGTGTAGAATGGATTTTCCTTTGGGTCCCCCCACCTTTCAAAAACCTCTAAATGCCAATCCTGTGCTATTTCTTTTGTGTCTTTCTTTGCAGCAAGTGTCTTATAGTATTTTTATATGTTTGTTTTATTTGAAAGTGATATTCCAATCATTAGTGCATTATCAGAACAAACTGCATTGTTTCAATAGGTGGCAAGTTAATCTACAAGAGTGTGCTGGTTGTGTGAATAAAATAATTTAATGCTGTTTTTATTATTAATGTTAAAAATACTATCCCCAAAAGAACTGGAGAAATCCTAAAAACTATTTTTACATTAGGGTGAAACCAAGGTTCTGTGTTATTGACAACTATTAGGTTAGAAGCTTGAAACTTTTCATAAAATAAATTTTAGGTATTTATTACAATCCTTAAATGATATGAAGCAGCAAATTGTTCAATCCTGATGAGCAGTGCCAAATGAATAGGTAAAATGCACATGATTTGTTCTTCAAAATTGTGTATAAAAAAAATCCTTAAATAGGAAGGAATCATTCAAAAAGATTTTTTTCAATCATCTATTGCAAGCATCATTACATCATAAACTAAAATACAGTATAGACTGGTGCGACCAGTTATCAATTTCTGAAGTTATATTGTTTCATTATCAACTTCAGCAGGTTCTTTCATTTTTAATCAAAGTTGAAAAGTCAATAAAACTCTACAGTATGCAGTGTGATGCAAAAACATTTCTGTTGTTGAGCTAAAAGTACTCAAAGCTAATCTTGAAAACATTGGTTTAAATAAGTTTGGCAAGAAAATATTAAATATTGTAAACTTACAAGAGAACTTGTGGTCTTTCTTCTTTCTTTGTTTAGTTTTCCTCTATTTAAAACTTCTTTTGGTAAGTATTGGTCCAGTTGTTTTCTGAAACAAAAAAATTTAAATCATTTCAAAAGAAAGATATTTGTTTATTTTAGATTCAATGCACCTGTGAAAGCGTTTAGCAACTGCTAAGACTAACACTTGCCAAGAGAACAGCAAAGGGTTATTTAGGTCAAAAGAATTGAATCATTTTGTAACCTTCTGAGAAGTTACCAAGATTTCATTTAAAAAAAAAAAAAAAATTAACATTCAAATAATACTATTGCATACATTTTTCTCTGATTGCATAAGTAAAATGAAGATCAAATAAAATGACAAGTAAAAGATGCAATAGCAAAATTTGCTGGAACTTATGATAACACAGATGATATTTGTTTAAATGTAAATAACATATATTCAATATTTGGTAGAAACAGTTCAAGCAGTTTTATGCCTGTCAGAAAAATGGTTGGCTTTTCATATTTCCAAAATTAATAAAAAAAAATTTTAAATGGTTTTATACTGATACTGTGACAACATTATACAGTACTCATAAGAAGCTAAAATGAAGAGAATGAGATGACTTTTTTTTTTTTTTTATAATAAATGTAAGGGGGCTGCCAACAAAGCCAGAAAACAAAATTGGGTTCAGTTTTTCATTTTTCTATCCAGGAAATTTGCTTAGATCTACTGAACTTTTTCTAGGCACTCTATATCAAAAGAATACATATTCTTGTTTTATCAGAGAAACGTGTTTGCTTGGACATCCTAACCAGCTGCACATTTTCAAGATTTACACAATAATCATATGGAATAATATTTTGCTCTGTTCCTCTCAAAAGTTTGGCAAGTGAATTTAAATTTTCCAACACACTGATGATAAATTCTTGTGTATGCCAAATACTGGCCAAAATATTTTTTTTGTTAAGATCCATCTTCACATGTAAGTCATAAACACTAGACAATTGACACATATTGCAACCAGACACACTATCCAAATGTTTTTTTTAATAATTTGATAAAAAAGGAACTAGGGAGACATAAAGGAAACAATATTACACTAGTATTCCAAATGACTATAATAAGGCTTAATTACCAGCAGAATAGTTTTAGTAGCAATGGCATCAGAAAAATCTCTGAAAATGAACTTATTTTTCATTCTTTGCTTATAGAAACCATTTTCCATATAGTTTGTACTTTAAACTATAGTTCCCATATTTGTGAACTAATTTGATATTAATAAACATTTTTTAATATTGATATTTTAATGCTACATATATTATAAAAAGTAAAATGCAATATATTAGGAACAACCAATGCTGACTTATTTGTTAAAAGAACTAATTTAACTGGTGAGGGGAAAAAAAGCCGATTTATTCTCTTGATTGATTCAATTTCCACATTACAAGAAAATATGAAGAAATTAATATAATTCCAGGAATTCCTTACCGTTTTACATGCTTGATTTCAACTTTCATACCCTCTTTGTATAATTTTATTTGGCTTGCTTGCTTGTGTACTATATAAAAAAGAAAAGAGTACAAAATATACAACTTTACAGGTCAATTAATGAGTGTGTAGCTATTAATAAACTGAAATTCATTTCTATAATATTTACAATGAATTTTGCAATATATATAATATCTTAGTAATTGTATAGTGGATGGAAGTTTGCATAAAAAAAGAATGAGAGACAAAGAGAAATTTCTAGAAATTGAATGCAGTCATGTATTTTTACTTTTCAACAAAATTAGCAACTAGAATGAATACTAATTAATCTATTAGAAATTTGTTTAATTCATTGTTAGCAGTTAAAAACTATAAGATTTAACATGACTTGTGGTTTTCTAGTAAATGAGTAAAAACAAGGATGATTTGTGTACAGCAATCGGGAGTCACAAAGAGTGAAAATAAGTTGATCCAGTCAAGATGAAGGTTAATTCTGATTAGTGGATCCAGTCAAGATGAAGGTTAATTCTGATTAGTGGATCCAGTCAAGATGAAGGTTAATTCTGATTAGTGGATCCAGTCAAGATGAAGGTTAATTCTGATTAGTGGATCCAGTCAAGATGAAGGTTAATTCTGATTAGTGGATCCAGTCAAGATGAAGGTTAATTCTGATTAGTGGATCCAGTCAAGATGAAGGTTAATTCTGATTAGTGGATCCAGTCAAGATGAAGGTTAATTCTGATTAGTGGATCCAGTCAAGATGAAGGTTAATTCTGATTAGTGGATCCAGTCAAGATGAAGGTTAATTCTGATTAGTGGATCCAGTCAAGATGAAGGTTAATTCTGATTAGTGGATCCAGTCAAGATGAAGGTTAATTCTGATTAGTGGATCCAGTCAAGATGAAGGTTAATTCTGATTAGTGGATCCAGTCAAGATGAAGGTTAATTCTGATTAGTGGATCCAGTCAAGAACTTTTCAGTAACCACTCAAAATCATACAGCTAGAACATATGAAAACACTGAGTAATCAAATTAAAGCTCTTCAATTTCAGGGAAGCAATATTAATTGGTACATATGGTAACTTTTAAAGCCCAAGTAAAAACTAAAATTCTTGCTGGTACCACCAGAAACTAAATTTCAAGAGAATTGAGAAAACGGTTCTAAATGAAAACTTCAGTTATTTGATATTATCAACACAAGGCACACCCTAAAAAGTGCTAAGGAAAACATTTACTCACCAACATCGGTAAAGGTTTGTATATCATACGTTAAATCAACATTCATGGTCTCGTACTTATTGAAGTTCAAACCTATGAACCATTGACACATGTGTTTAATTTCACTGAAAGAATACAAGATTTGTACTGTCAAACAGGGAAGTAATGAAAGGTCATTGAACAATATAGAAATCCAATTTTAAATAGAACTGATTGTAAAGTGAACCAATTTTTTTTATATATAAATCTGTATTTAAAATATTAATGACATATCAAGAATGCCATAATCTGATATACACTGATTGTGGCATATTAAATCTATAATAAAACAAAACTCGTCTGTAGGCAAATGGTATTCTCTAAGAACCATTAGAAATCACAGAACAGATATTTTTTAAAACTAATAGTGATTTGCTTCAATAACTGCATTCAAACTCAACAAACTTAATATTGCAAGAGAGAAATGAATTTGAAATTTATGTCTACTTTACCCATGTTGTTAAAAATGATGGTATACTGCCTAAGTTTCCACAAACATTTTTTTCAATTATTTCTGTTGTAATCATTAAGCAATCAAATTAAAGGTTTTTTACTTCAAGGAAATCAATGTTAATTGGTATTTAGGGTAGCCTAAGTAAAAACTGAAGTTAATTCTTGCTGGCACTACCAGAAAACAGATGCAGTATTTCCAAGAGAAATTTCTTAAGAGTTGGTTCTCTTTAACTGGTGGTTTCACATCATGAAATAGTTTACCATTATCATAAAAACCCTGCCACCTGTCACTGCCAATGCAACAAGAATATACTCAACATATTTACTCGGCTCAGTGTCAATGTTCAGCTACAAAAATTAAAAATTAAAAAAATTTTTTAAATATAAGAAAAATATACACAAATATACTTGGCTTATGATTATTATTTTTATTTTTTATTTTCTTTGCATTAGATTAGAAAACAATTTGTGACTAGATAACTCCATATTTAAATATCAATATCAGATCTTGGTAAATAAAAATTCTTGTCTATTTCTGGGATGAGGAGTTATTTCAGTCAGTCAAGTGGCATATGTCATACATGCTTGGGCGATATCCCAAAAGAGACAGGTCTGACTGGGCAGAAGACTTTCCTCACAGTAGGTTACTATTACTTTCTACAGTAGACAGGTTGCCAACCAAGGCTATAGAACCCAATCTGTCCTATTTAACCCAAAGCTGGAGAAAGTTGTGACGGATTAATACCTGTCCCAATGACATAAGTGAATGCAATGAATTTAACTGGAATTTGAATTCGGTTCTAGAATTTCTCGTTCCAAGCTGATATCCACTATACCATGACAATATTCAGACTATTGTATTTAACTGGGCAAATAGCAGTGATGTATAGAGGTTTGGTGATGCCAGGGTAACCTCCTTGAATGTCCCTTAGTCTAAAGTTAGGAGGGGGTGCTATAGGTCCTACTACTTAGAAATGTGAGAAAGGAAAACATTTTAAATATGTAAAACACAGATGAAACATGAAAAGCATTCAAACAAAATATAAACTTAATTTTTTTTACTTTGAATGCCTGGGTCATCACACACTCTGCCCAACCCCATGCACATGACACTGGTGAGCAGTAAGTGAACAGTACTAAATAAGAACTAGATTATATCCCTGAGTAAGAGAAGTAGAACAAGGGCAGCATATGTAGATTAAATGAAGGGTTCAGTTCACAATTTCCTGCAGATTACTCAGATCTATATATACCCAAGGAAAACTAGAGGGTAGAACATCTGAAATGTTGTGATAACAACAAAGGTAAGAACAATAGTGTAAATAAAAATTATTTTATTGACATTTTATGATATTGGCATTAATATAAAACCTGCATGTTTTCTCAACTCAAAGAGGAATGTCTTCAGTAAAGTTTTTTTTGTAATTTTAAAATTACCTTTCAACAAATGAATGCACAAATCATAATACTTACTCATTAAGTGGTTTGAAAGCTTCTGGATTGACATGAGCCAGTTTTATGTACATATTTCTTTCTAGGTTGCCCACAAGAAGACGGATTTTAGACTCAATGTAACCATGCCTGAAAAGTGTAAAACAAAAAACTATCATTTACTGCTCTCTACTTTAAAACAAATAAAAAATCTAATTTTAAATATTTTGAGTTCATAGTTTAGAAGAGGAAAAATTATGACAAGTACACAAAACCCCTGATTAGTGTGCATTCAATTAATGTATTTTTGATTAGTGTGCTAAAGTTTTTATATGTCAAAATTCAATTACTGCATTTTTTTTAAATATATACATTAGCCACATTAACCAAGGGATCTTTGTATATGTATAAAATACTCAAATACTTTGGAGCACGAAAGACATTCAAACATGACTTCTCTCTTCCAATTATGTCATAATTAGCTACAAGAAAAACTGGTAAAAATTTCAGTTTTCCAATTATTACTGATGAATCTTAATTTTTAAGTTAATGATGTAATAAATTCATAGGAGAGTTCTACAATAAAATATCTATTGAGCTTAACTTTCAGAAAATATTGCAGTAATAATATGAATGCTGTCATTATTTTAAAATTTGAAATTAACTTTTTTGATTTCACTAAAACAGACATTAAACACTATCTTCCCTTTCTTTCATTTTCTTTCTGTACTCAAATAATATCTGATATGCATTTTGTTCATCGACACAATCAAAAACTTCTAAATTTCTAATAAATTAAAATGACCCCCCCCCCAACCAGTCCAATCCTTTTCAGCCAAACTCAATTATATAAGGTCAGACTAGATCAGCAGCTCTTAACTTTGTTGGAGGTACTGAACCGAGGCCGTCGCTATATTACCAGGCCTGTTCTATGATTAAAGTTGACTTGCTGACGTCACACTTAACAGTGTTGTTTTACTACCCGGCGTCCGTTAGCGTTAACTTATTTTCAGAACCAAATTGCAAAGGGAATTATAAAAATGGACCGAAAGTTCATTGTTTTTCATTTCCAAAAAATAAACATTTATTTGATGAATGGAAACATGCCATTAAAAGGGAGAATTTTACTACAAGTCCATTTAGCAAAGTGAGTAGTTAAAATTTTATCACCATTTATTTCAACAGTCGCTAAAATCAAAATTTGCTAAAAAATTAGTTTTGCCGTAGCACAAGAAAGAAAGCACTTTGTTTATAATACATCTTTTAAATTAATATAATAAAATATTTTTATTTCTTTGAATAAAATTGAAATAAAAATTATCTTAAAAAATATCTGAATTAAAAAAAATAAAATTTATAGCTATTCGTTCGTAAGTTTGTTTTTTTTCGAAATGTTTTAAAACTTAAACTGAAGCCAAAAAAAGTTGTTAAACATTATATTTTCTAAAAATATTTGAATTAATATTTTATTGATATTTTATTTAAGAAAATAATGTTTTCTTTTCAATGAAATGTTTAAAACAAATTCTTAAGAATAGAAAGTAAAATCTTAATTAACTTTTCTATACTTGCAACTTTATGAATCGTTTTTAAATATGAAAAAATATTCCTGAATTAAATTTTTTTTATTCTTTTTCCTGTATTAACAAAAACTACAAAATTTATTTTTTAGCCAATTTTAAAAGAATTTGTTTTATTTTTAGGGTTTTTTATTTGAAAACTCTGTGAAATTATTTCTTGCAAAAGTCAAGAAATCACTATTACCGAAAATTAAAACATGAAAATGATGTTTTAAACTTTGTTTAAACCTATTATTTTTGAATTTATTTGAAACATACAGGCCTAAATCACACCACACTTGAATTTTAAAACCTAATTTTTAAAATATTTAATTTTTAGAAAATATTTAGCACAAAATGAACACCCTCAAAAAATATTTTCCAAACATTTTTTCCCTATTTTTGATAATTTGAAGTTAATTATCGATATTAATCCATAGAAAAAATTGGAAATAAAAAAATTAGAATTTTAACTGAAGAATAAATCTTTTATAGTTGGTTTAGAGATTTTTAATCCTTAAAACATTAATTAGTAAGTAAAACATTAACCAAAAAAGAGTTTTGCAAAAAAATGATTTTTTTTATAAACAGTTTAACATCATAAATGAAATAGAAACATTAATTTTTACTTTTTTTTTCATTTTTTACAATTAAAATATTTTAAAATGTAATTGAATTACCAAATATCCTAGGGTTTTTTAGGTGTATTTTTTTTTAAAAGGTAAAAATTTATCTTTTTATTTCATCCAGTAGGATTAACAATGGATTCAATCAAAATATTTCAAAATATTATTTTAAAATTCGAACTCCATTGTTTTTTAGCAGAATTTCCCTAAAGACAATTTGTTGATATTAATAAATCTATTGGATTAAATGTTCTCAAGATGTTTTTAAAAATCTATTTCAGATTTAACTATCCTATCGTTAATTCGTTCGATTCATAATTATTTATTGCTGTTATGCCGTTAAAAAAATGGAAATGTTATAGTTGTAAAAGTTTAGTATCAGGAAGAGACCTGATATAAACAGTTATTTTCAAGGAATTAATAGAGGTTCTCTGTTATATCCCAATGATGTAACAACAAATTTAGTGCTATACAATTATATTGTTATTAATAAACTTGTAAAGAATCCTTCTTTTCTTCATTCAATGAATCAAAGAAAATTGTCTATGTACATAACATTGAATGTTTTGGCTAATGATGAACTTTTTCACGTTGACTCATGTGGTGAAGGTCATAGCATTGAAAAAAATAGAAAAAATGATTATCTGGAGCTCTTCTAATGCATTATTAAATAATTTTTGTAGCAAGGAAAATAATAATATTACTTGTAAGAAGTTAAGTAAAAAAAGAAAACTTCAAACATTCAACTGAATTTTGAGACAAAAAAACTTTTATAAGCTTGATTTTTAAAAAAGAGTAACTTAAACTTATTTAGTTTGAATTAATTTGCTTGAATTTAAATTGTTGCATTTTTTAATATTTTTAATTAATTTGCTTATTTATTGTTGCTTCTTGTTTGTTCCTAAATTCTAATGGTTGCTTGATTGCTATATTTGAGTGATTCTGATTTTAAAATTCTTGCAATTAAAACAAGTGATTGTGATTTTTCATAATTAAATTGAAAATATGAAAATTTAAGCAATGTTTGTTAAATTTTTAGAATTTAGACGAATAAGTGAAAAGTTTTGTCTTTAAAACTGTGTTTATTTACAAACACAACCGACAGTCAGTAGTCAACAATAATGTTTATATTTTCTTATTAATTATTGTTTTCCTTATTTTTAATTAAAATTAATAAAACCAGCATAAATCAAAAACATGTGTCTTTCTTATTTTTCTTGTTACATTTTAAAAAGTTTTAAAATCTTTATTAAAAAAAAAAACGACTTTGTGATTATCAACATTGTCATGAAGTGAGAGACACAGCTGCTATGCTAATTCATGACTACTACTGTGACGTCACATTTCATCGCTTCGGCCTTGGTAATATATAGCGACGGCATCGACTGAACCCCACAAGTTTCATCTGTGCATTTACCAAATCCTTTATGATTGGAAAAATAAAATAAAATGGTGATTTTTTTCAAAACATAAGACATATTTTATTAGTGCACTAATGAACCATGCATCAGTTGCACACACTACGCTAAAAGAACAAAACCCGGCTTTCACACAAAAACAAAAACAATGAATATTTACTGCAAATCAATGTGATTTTTGTTGTTGCCTTTCAGAGACAAGTTCAGAAACACACAGCTTCACCTTGGCAAGTGCCACTCATATCATTTTCACAACAAAGTGTTCCTTTTCTTCATTTCCATGTCTACTATCCTCAAAAAGGATTGCTTGCAAAGATACATAACAAATGGTATGAGTGTCAGCATTGTTTTATTTTCTTTGACAAAGTATAAAGGAATTAGGCAGGAAATCACAAATGATGTACAATCATGACAGTCACAAGTCGACTAGTGAGTGCAACAAGTTCCTTGGAGCACAAATAATCAAGGCCAAGCGATGTCGCATGATCAGTAGCAGCCAATGATGGCCAAGCAGATCATGATGTCACAAATCATACGAGCAAATGGAACGAACACACACACACACACACTGAATGTGTGTCATGACCTCCACCAAAACCCTGAGAATTAACTCATCAAAACCAGTTTAAGAACCACTGCACTAGATGGAAACAAATTATTACTATATTTATTGCTTGGCAAAGGTCTCAGTTGCTTATTCTGTGTTTAACAAAAGTAACTTTATAACCAACCATGTACAATTCCCAAGAAAATATTATTATTATTATTATTATTATATATTCTTTCATGACAATTAACAATGCTTTTAACTTCTCAAAATGTTACTTACCATTCCAAGTAATGAACTTCCTCTTCAGCACGAGCTATAACTACTATGTAATGCCTGAGAGAAAGAGGGGGGGAGAAAGAAAAAAGGTTTAAAATCTCTGAATAATAGTTTCATTTTTATATATTAAATATCAATAAAGATCAGTTAGTATCAAAGAAAAATGTTCACTTATTGTCAAACGATTTTGCTAATTTAAAACATTGTTATTTAAAAAATTAGCCTATTAACTGTTTTAGAAAGGTCACTAACAGTTAAGCTATAGAAATGCTTTCATCAACAATTAATGAGTTAAGAATTTTGCATAAAATAACTTTAATTGGAAAGAATTCAACAAAAGGAAAGAAAGTAATGTTTTTTTTATGAAAAAAGAGTTATAATCAATGATAACTTACTTATATTTTTGGAAAAATGGTGCAGGCTCAAACAATTTACTCCAGTCTTCTTTACCTTCCAATATTCTGGAGACAATTTCTAAACCTGTAAAACAAAACAAATGAAAGAAAATATTTTTCAGAGCTTGAAAGTATTGCTTAAATTTAATGTAGAATCTATAGTCAATATCTAGGTTACAACTTGTGGTTTCAAAACCTAGGATACTTTTAGGGCTGAGGGCTCTCAACAATATTCATTAAATATGCCTGTTAGTACATCAAAGTCATCAAATTAATTTTTATTCAATTTTTTCATCAAAATCTACATTTGAGAATTTAAATGAGAGTAATTGAAACATCAAATATTCTATACAAATGTTTATTTTTTAATTTCTTTTTTTCCGTCAGAATCAAATATAAATATCACATCCAACTACTACTTTGGATAACCATATAAACAAAATATTGCTAAAACAAGTGAAAATTCACACTATTACAAGTCGAGAACATATTGTATTTTGCTCAAACAAAACTTTCAAAGATCATCTTGTGTAAATTATATGCAAATGATTGAACATAAATGCACACAAGATGTGTCATTGATGTTGATATAACTGATAATAGATTAACTTAATCCTACCTTCTTTAAATTCTTCCATCATGATGGCTTTGGTTGATTGTGTAACGTTAAAAGTAGAATTCTGTTGAGGATAGGCCGGGGTAATAATGGGCATCAGATGATATCTGTCAGCATGATTCACCTGAAAACAATTTCAATACATCGATTGCTACAGACACTTTTGTATATCACTGTTTATTAAACACAAAATTTCAAATATTTAATCTTATTTTTAATTAGTTCTCAGTAACCAAACCAAGAAATCTATAAATATACCAAGAAAAATAACCAAGTCAAGGAAGTTAGCTTATCAGGAAATTAATTAATAGATTTTAAACCAAAAAGAGAATTAAATTCTAAGTTGATAAATACAATTTTATCTGTAAGCTACAATGTTTTTGAAGACCAGGAATTTTCTTTTACTAGTAATGATAATGAACCCATTCAAAAATTATATTGATGAACAACAATAATTATATATTAAATTTCTTGTTTATATTTGGGTTTTTATTAACTTCTAAAACCTATTCATATAAAGTGATACTTCAGTTTACAAGATCAAAGTAAAATGATTGATTTTATATGTGTGTATGTGTGTGCGTGAGAGAGAATGGCAACCCATGACAGCAGAAGAAAAAAATCCATAAGAGTTTATCGAATTTAAAATATCAATTAGGTAAAAATAGAGCTCAATGAATATTATCAAAGAGCAAATGTAGTTTTCCTCTCTCTCTCTCTATATATATATATATATATACACACACACACACACACAAGTTTAAAAAGTTTGATATTTATCACTTATGCAAATCATTATATTCAGAGACATGCTGAAAGAGTATCCTCACAGAATAAATTGTAACAGCCGACTCTTGTTCAGCATTTATCTTTGTGTAAGATTTTTTTTTTATTTCATAGCCCTGTGAACAAACTACCACAGTAATATGAGCATTTAAATAGTGATTTGTCCATGGTTCTGAAACAAGGTAGCATTTACATTATTGAGTGAGTTGTGTGTTCAATATCTGGCTACAGCAGTTGTGAACAAATAACTTAAAAGAGTTGCACTAAAAGGGAGATAACTACATGATATCTGGAAGTGGCACAGTATGAGAGTGATATACACCAGTGATTGAAATAAAGGGTTCAGTTCAAAATTCCAATCACCTGAAGAAGATAAGAGCATAAAATATTGTGAATATGGCAATAAAGAGGAGGACAACAGTCCAAATAATGTAAATAATTTTAAAAAGTGATGTTTGACATAACCACTGAATTTTTCAATGTTTGATCTAAAATGTTTTTCTGTAATCAATCAATATGTACTAAATTGAAAAACAAAAGGTGAAAGAATTTTCAATGCTCACTATTAATGCAAGAGTTACTTTATCTTACTTTTTTTGATATTTTCTAAATAAAATGAGCTGATATCAAAGTTACATGAATCAATTGAAAAAAATTAATACAACAATTATTTTGTGATTGCTTACCCTGGGATCCCATACTGTAAAGCCTAATCTATTTTCTTGATCTAAACTCTTTAATAGCACTGGCTGAGGCCAACTCCTGAAAAGAATAAAGAATTATAGTGACTGTGATGTAAATATAGCTGTAAAGAAAGGGGAAAAGAAAGCAGACTAGGCATTTGTCCAATAGGCTTTTCCTTCATGAGTTAATGATTTGAAAAAAATAAAAAATAATCACCCTGAATACGCAGGACATTAAGAAAGATATTCATTTAAGATTGTATGGGAGGAAATGGGAGTAGGAAAGAAATGTGCTAATCAACAAAGAAAAAGATCTTGCCTGAAAGCAGAGTTTAAAATTTTATCTTTTACCTGGGTTTTAACTCCAGACACCAGCACAAAAGTTAGAAAATACACATTTCAGTTAATATTAGACATTCATTTTTCAAGAGAAAACATGAAATTCATTTTCTTTTGAGAAATTATAATATATCATAATCATGAATATCAATGATATAAGCACAACTCAAAATAAGAACTCAGTCAATTTTTTTTTTTATACATACTTGTAAAATTCTGACTGACTGCAAAGATTTTATACCCAATTAGAATGTAAAAACTTATTGTTTATAATCTGGTATTTCTAGCAGATTATGAATAGGTTTTGAGACAACAATGTATTTAATGGTCAAATGCTACAAGCTATTTTTCTACTAGCAATATATTTCGACCATCATTAAAAAGAATCATTTGAACTGGATATAGGGGTTAATTTAACCTCCATTTTCACAGAACATAAATAAAACAAGTTTTGATTTTATATAAAAGGACAGTTATCCATAACAGCCATTTGTTTTGTTTTTTATCAAGAAAATATTTTCATTAAAAATTGTATTCAAATGTAAATATCAAAAAAATATGAACAGTTTTCGATCATCAATAAGGAGTTAAAATATTATAAATTAAAATTATAAAGAGGCTTTTTAAATTAGATTTAAGATTTTAGGGCAATTTATCATGTTAGGCACCTGAAAAGTTCCCAATGACCTCTCTTTTTAAAAACAAATACACAGAAAACTAAAAAATGATCTTGGATAGTGGGAATGAAGGGAAGGTTTGCAACTATCAAAATGACAAAGAGATCTGAAATAAAATCTACAAACCATTTAGAAAAGACCAGAAAAAACTTTTGGACAAGAACAGCTGGTGCAGCATTGGGATAAAGCTGACATACACGGGCAACCAGCATGGCCCACGATACACCACCTAAAAATCCAAGGGAATTTGAATAGATACAGCGTTCTGAAAGAAAAAAATATTACAAGTAGTAAATTTCAGCAGTGATAAACATTTTATTGATTGCTAATGTCTGAAATGACAATGCAGACAGAACAAGGAAGAATAGGACATAATCTAGCATAAATTTTCTATTCTAAAAGATTTTACAATATTTTTTTTTTAAATTGAATTTGAAGAAGTATTTGTTTTTTTATTTGAAAAAACATTTTAATCCAAAGTGTGTTGTGCACAAGTTCAGCATCAAATTGGACATGCGTGCTCAGTCTTAAGTGAAAACAGTCACTTCCAAATGTGGCAAGACCTATCTTTTCAAGATTTGCTATTCACTCTCAGTCCTTTAATAAATGCCAAGGGCAATGTTGAAACATCAGAAGTAACAGCCCAAACCATGACACCAGTTGGTTTCTGTCACTTGAAATGTGTTCACATCTTTGGAAATGTTTCCTGGAGAAGTAGAGTAAACCCTATCATTTTGACAGTTGACCACAGTAAAAAAAAGTTCTCTCTGAGGTTGTTTGCTCCTCTTGGAACATTTTCCACACAGTAAAAACAGTTTTTCAGTAATCGTTTTATCACCTTACAATTCTTCATAACAGCCACTTTCAATCCGACAATTTGATCACAGTTTGAGCTGCCATACTTAATTAAAATGTAAACAATAAAATTTAAGGATGTCAGGAAGCCTTATGCAAAATTTAAAACTGGTTTTACAATTAGCTTAATGTTTCAATTTATGTTTAAATAATTGAACACCTGGTAATATTTTATCAATTCACAGTAACTGATTAAAAATGTCAGTGCAAATCACTGTAGTGAGATGATAAAATTTGTTCTTGCACAGTGACATACTGAGCAAAGTGGTGATATAAGTTAGATTTGTTCCATTTTTTTTTATCAGCTGACCTTCAATTGTTTAAAACTTAGTTCAAAATGAATATGCAATCAATGTTCCTTTGTCCAAAGTTCAACATTCTAGATCTCATAGAATCTTAATCAAATTTTAGTTGCTTTAAAAAAATAAAATAAAAAGGTCTATATCAACAGGTTTCTTAAAGTGTGACATTTGTCTAACTTGTGTAGAAAGTATGATAAAAAGCTGGACAGTGAATTTATGGCTAAAGTGTTGTGTATTCATTACGAACTACTAATAAGAGTGCAAATTGAAGCCTTGCCCCAAGTTCTTTCTTTGCTCCATTTCCTGATATAATTGCCTGTCCCACATTTCTTTTCATTGCGTATTGCACAGGCAGTCAGTCTTTAAATATGATACACTATTGATATTCAAACAACTGAAATTGTAGGATGTCTTTTAGTGCAGACATAATTATTACAATCATTAATTACTCATTTACATGACAACCACAGATTTCTAAATTTTATGTGAATGCTTGTACATTGTATAACAGTATCATTTATACATTCATTACCTTAAGATTTCACACACACACAAAAAAAAAAAAAAAAAATTGCAATACTTAACATTTAAAATTAATTTTTTATAATTAAAAAGTTTCTTGAAGCTTTTAGTTTTCATTTCAAGCTGATATATTAAATTTAATATTTTTTCAATAATCAAAATTCTATACATCATTTCAAAACTAATTTAAATGGATTGGAAGGAGTTTTGCTTTGAAATTAGTACCATTTTTAGCAAACTGCTATAAAAAATGTAAAACTTTATTTAAAAATCTTCCAAAAAATAAAATATATTTTTCTGAAACTTCATTTTGAGAATATTAGCTGATTTAAAGTATAAATAATCCAATTTTAAACAACTATTGTGTCACAGAAATGCATTTTTTAACACAGCAATAGCTATTTATGTTGACAGCTTTTTATTTAATGTTCTACAGGTACATTAACTGTAAAAAAAATAATTGAATATAATGTAAGAACCTTTTAAAGGTTGAGTAATCTTAAAAATTTATGAAAATATTCCCCATTATCATAATGATTTATTGAATTTTGGCTCTAAATTTACCAGTTATTGCTCTTATTTTCTGATAATGTTGTATATGGGTAGCCATAAAAATTCATGTTGTATATGGGTAGCCATAAAAATTCATGTTGTATATGGGTAGCCATAAAAATTCATGTTGTATATGGGTAGCCATAAAAATTCATGTTGTATATGGGTAGCCATAAAAATTCATGTTGTATATGGGTAGCCATAAAAATTCATGTTGTATATGGGTAGCCATAAAAATTCATGTTGTATATGGGTAGCCATAAAAATTCATGTTGTATATGGGTAGCCATAAAAATTCATGTTGTATATGGGTAGCCATAAAAATTCATGTTGTATATGGGTAGCCATAAAAATTCATGTTGTATATGGGTAGCCATAAAAATTAACGTGTTTATACACATACAAAATCAATTCAAAATTCTTTTAAAAATACTCAGGATTGTAAAAGCTACACCATGAAAATTTAATGTTAAAAGATTTAATATAAATTATTCTTAATCGTAAAAATAAATCTTGGGAAAATGAGCCATTACATATCAAATCAACAAGGGTCTGACATCAACACAGATTGTTTTCAAATTTGGTACACTTATAGAGATAGAAATTGAATAGTACATATTTCACAACTCTAGGTCAAAGGGTTCCCAAGATGACCCTTTGACAAAAAGGAGAATTTTGGAAAATATTTAAAAAGTTTAAATGTCAATATCTCATTTGTTTTTTCACTCACAAAACTAAATTATATACTATTTTAAAGTACTTGGATAGATTTAAGTGTTAATTTTTGTTTAAAATATAATTTGACCTTAAGATTTGGCCTATAATATCTTAAATATATTTTTAATTTTTTTAAAATTTGACAACAAATTTGTCTGCCTTATGGCAAGACATGTACAAAATTTTTTGGTGGAGTTTTGACTGAGTTGCGCCAAATTCAAAATGGTATATTTTGCTATTTGACACTATATGCTAACATTTTTATATCTCACAATATGGTCAAGTTGTACATCTTTAGAAAGCTGTTTGAATGTTGATTAATATTCACATAAGATATATGATCATAAACCCAACAGAATTTGTTATTTGTGGTTTTATTTGACCAATTCAATGAAAAATAAACACCTCAATTTTGACTGTGTCTACATTTTTTTATTATATATTATATAACAGATTTTTTTTTTTTAAATAACATAATGATAATTATTTCAAAAAAATGTCATGAATTAATTTAACAGGCACCTTTTCTGTGTCAATTCTGGATGTTTTTATTGAATTGCTGCCTTTAATTCATTCAAATGCAAGAAGTACTTTTCAGAATCAATTGACTGGTTACTTGGCAGAAGCTCATAGTAGAGGATTTCTTTCCAATCCCACCAGATGTGCATCGTAACTTTCTTGTGATGAAGACCTGCTTTTGGAGTGGCTAATGTTGGCTCATGTCACTTACCACAGGATTTTTTTCACTGAACATTGTTGTAAATGATCCATTTTTCATCACCGGTTACTATTTGCTTAAAAAAAATGGTGCATTTTCATTGCGTTTATACAAGAAAATCAGATAGAAATGTTACCCAAAAGATCCTTTTCACTCAGATCATGTGGTACCCAAACATTACAGCAATTTGAGTACCCAAGCTTCACTAAGTTCTCATGGATGGTGATTTTTGGTACATTTAGTGTTCCTGCCAATTCCCACATTGTGCAATACAGGTTATTCTCAATGTCCTGATTTGGTCATCATCTGTAGTAGGGATCTGCCTGCGCATTCTTTATCAATAAGGCTACAATCAACAACTCTAAACTTAGCAAACCACTTACGTACAGGTCTGTCAGCTAAAGCACTTTCATAACACACATCTTTTTTTGTTGCTTGTGAGGCATTTTAGCCTTTACAGTAATAAAAAGGCATCGTAAGCGTCTAAAATACATTTTCATAGAGATGCAAAATTAACACAAATTAAGTAATTTTAAATTTTCTTTTTCAAGAGAGTTTGAAGTTTGCTCTAACCACCAGAAATGTAAGAATAATATATCTGTTCATAAATCTGATGTGTTCAAACGTATTGGAACATGAACTAATATAATTATATATAATATAATATAGTATTCATAATAGAAAATTAAAGCTTTTCTCATTAAATGTCTTAGTTTTATTGCATTTCCTTTATTTTACAATTCAGCAGTTTCAATAAGACAGGGTCTGATTTTACAAAATAAATAAATAAATTCTCTAAAGAGCTCTGGTTTTAACTAATATAGTCACTAAAAATGACCTTTCTGAATTTTTCAAGCTTTCATAAAAGTAAGTGGGGGTGATACATATGTATAAAAAAATAAATCAAAAATAAAAATAATTTCATTTGTGAATAAGTCCTGAAAGTATCAGAAAAATCTGATGTTTATTTGATATTCACAAGTATTTCCAAATTAATGCTAAAATCTATGCTAATTTAGAACATACATTAGAACATGCCCCTGGTATTCTGTACATAGTTTTTTTTTCTTTTGGATGAATTTTTTTTTTAAATTTTAAGACCATGTCTAATTTAGGAAGCAGAGAAAAAAAATGTATCACTGAGTTTCACAACTGAATACTATTCTGAAGTCAGTATTGACGATCAAGGGAGATAATTATTACACATTAAATATATACTAGAAGTAAATGTTTGGTTTGAAAAGCTTTCCATTAGATCACACATACACACAGAGAGGAAAACTCAACACATCCACTTTAGATGATGTGTTGAGTTTTTCTTTATGTTTATCATATTGCTCTGGATAATATCCACTGAGTTCTCTATACAGATCTCTCTCTTAATATTTTTATTTACGAACATGGCATCACTACTGTCTGCGGATGACTATATATTTTATTAAAATACTTTAATCCAAAACGGAAAGGTAGGAAGGTAAACCCCAAGAACCTGATCCTAATTAATATTAAAAATTTTAATATTAAAAAATGATACAGGAGGAGAGCTCAATGTAATTAAAATTACAGAGTCAATATAAAGTAAAATAAATTTTCAAAATTCAAAAATGTTGAATGAACATTTCAACATGAAATCCCCGAGAGATTTCACGTATCCTCAGCAACATTCCATATTCCAAAATGAGAAAATTAAAAAGAGAAATAAAAAAATAAATAAAAGAAAAAGTAAATAATAAATGACGGTTAAGATAAGTTAAGAGGATACGTGAAATCTCTCTTAGGGATTTCATGTTGAAATGTTCATTCAACATTTTTGAATTTTGAAAATTTATTTTACTTTACATATATAGAGTCATCCGCAGACAGTCCTGTTTCACTGTATCAGAGCTCATCAGTACAGGTTGACATCTGATTGCTTCAATATATTATATATACAGACAGCAACCTTTCTTTCAAACAGGTTTCGTCGAATACGATAGATAGGGAAAATTTGATTAATGTTTTTTCCTACTTTTTTTTTAACGTTTGGTGGGAGTAAGAACATGTAAAAATTTCCTGTGGTGTCTATTGTCCCAAGCACTTTCAGCCACTTCTTTAGCCGTTTTCAAGAGAATTTTCTTGTCAAGTATTTGTTAATTTATTTTTGTGTTCATCTATTTAAGATGTAGTTTTTGCAGCATCTAAATATTAGTAGCATTTATTCCAAGCCACATTGAGTTGAGTGTGGCTGGAATTATATTTTGACATCTTAAACAAACAAATACTGTAATCTCCAAAGAAACAAAGTCAGTCATAATTTTCTCTCAAACAGTGACCAAAAACATTACAAAGTCATCTCGTAATTTCTAAATCCAATGTCCTCTTTCATTATTTGACAATGTATCCATTTAAAAATTGAGAATGTTTGTGTTTTAGGTTCAAGTTGAAAATATAAGAGGAACTATATCAAGTGATGAACTTCAAATAGCTTCAGAAAAGTTTCTCATAAAACGGTAAAACGATTCCCAAGTTAATAAAAATCTTTACTTACTTTTGGCCCACAGTTTGATAGCTCGGAGTGTCATCCTAAAAGCTTCTTTATTTGGCACCAAGTGTAATATCTCATCAGTAACTCGACATCCTGGACAATTAAAAAAATAAAAGAATGTTTTAAAAATCTGTTTTATCTTTATGGCATAGAAAAATAAAAGAAAAAAAAGTGAATTCTTGACCATGAAAAGGTGGAATCACATTTGAAGTAATTCATACAACAGTTAAATTTTACTTTACTCTTAATACGGTAAATATATTTACAAATGTCAGTCAGTTAAGTGTCATACGTGAAACACACTTGGGCGCTCATGTCTCGAAAGAGACATGACTGACTGGGCAGAAGATTATCCAGCAGTAGGTTGCCATTGCTTTCTGCGGTAGACTGGTTGCCAGCCAAGGCTATAGAACCCAATCTGTCCTGTTATTTAACCCATAACTGGAAGGAAGAAAAAAATTAATACCTTTCCCAAGGGTATTTGCACGTAAGTGAATGCAATGAATTCAGCTGGAATTCGAACTCTGCTCCCCGATTTCTCGTTCCGAGCCAATATCCACTGCACCACAAATTGGCTTTAAAAAGTGTGTGTAAGATTTTCATAATTATAAATTTAAACTGATTTTGAAATTCTACTTATAAATAAACAAAACTGAAATATTTACAAATTGCGAAATGACCCACTTTAAATGTTCTGTAATGAAAGAGGTTTAGCAGGCAATGAAGATCAGATCACATTTAACCTTCAGCACTCTGCATAATTAATATGACTTCCCTTTCCATTGCATTCTTTTTCAGAGCTTCTCAATTGCAGTATCCTTATTGTTAATTTCAAAATTGTTTTTGGTCACACTAGCAGAATATGACAACACAACTATGAAATTCAAATACACTATTGTTTACGGATCAGAGTTAGCTTCAGGATAAACTTTTTGTACAGCAAATGAAGTCACATACAAAGGCTAAAAAAATGTTATATTCTCAACAAACACATCTTCAAAAACTTTTTTATTAACTTACCATTTATTCTGTATGAGAAAGGAATAATTTTCAGACCAGATGTTGAGAATATCCAATTATAACCATATTTCAACACAAATATAATCTGAATTACTTTAACAGCATGCCCAAACAATTACTCTCTGCAAAATACTCATTTTTGATTTTGTTTTATACCATATCAACCTCCATGAGTTATTTAATGTCAATGAGATTTTTGGGATAGGTTCATATGAATACACGTGTATTCTTTGTAAGAAATCAGTTTGTAGATAAAGTTTCATTGAAGCATTTTTGTAAAGTCAAATCTATTACTGGTAATTTTTTTTTTTAAAAACATGTATTTTTATATTTTCATGCATCAGATGCTTTCTAAAATGATAGAATTAATGAACCACTTTTTCAGCATCTTTAGCAAGATTGAATACAGTAGTTACTATTGCGTGTCTCACAAATGACTTGGGACTCAAGAGAAAAACTCAGAATCTGATCAGTTATCATCATACAATACTGGCTTGGATATTGAGGTACTGAAAGTTATTTCCACATTAACTTCTAGAACAAAGACAGGGGAGAGAGATCGGCCACAAGGCTCAGATCATCCTTGATTTTTAGAAAGAGTGACATCACTCTCCTACATAGATTAGGGATCTGAGAAGATTTCTAGAGAGAGCATTAATACAGTAAGAGGGTAGGACTGAGGAAGGAGACTTGGGGGATGCCTACATTGATCTCCTGAGCTTCAGATGATTGGCTACTGATGACAACCTTCAGAGACCTACCCAAGTGGAAAAACTTGATTGCATAAACTCTTCCAGGCCTTAACTGGAGAATGTGTGTAGCAAAATCCTTGTCAAAAACCTTATTAAATTACACCAAAGCAATTTTTCTTTTCTCTTTTTTTTGAAAGTCTTAAATGATGCAATCTGTGCTTCACTTGTAGACAATCTGAAACACTATCCCAAATGACAATTGTCAGCAGTCTGACAATACCTGCTAACCATTATTTTGAGTAATTGTTAAATTAAAAAAATAAAATAAAGAAAAGACATACCATTTAAGCTACGGACACATTTTTGGTGAAGGTTTTTAAGCAAAGATTCATCTCGTAGGTTAACATCATCAGGAATTTGTGGCAAAGCAAGACGAGAAAATAACATATCAAGCTGTAAAACAAGAATACATGTTAATGTTTTCCTCTCGTGATACACAAACAACATTATCCACCAATAGGCACAAACACCAAAGTACAATATTTTATATTTGTCCTTTTCATTAAGAACTGAAATGTTTAATAAATGACAGCAAAATTGGTTCCAAAATGTTTATACGTTTTTTGTTAATTCAATAGATTAAAATGCTAATTTCAACCATTATTTTAGTAAAAAGACTAACATCACAATATGATCACTAAAATCTAGAAAAGTTTACATACCTCAATACCATCAAATACCATTTTCAAGACTGGAACATAAGCTTCCTCCACTGCCTTAAATAAAAAAAAATAAATAAACAAACATCTTATGGTTTAAAACTTGTTATAGATATAGAATGCTCAATATTGAAAATAGGATTTTTATAGATATAGACATTGTGGGCAAGAATCAACAGTGCATTGTGACAGTTTCACACATCAAGTAACCTTCAGATATGGTCTGAAGAACAGTTGAAGCACATAATTTGCCGTCAAGTTTGACTGGATTAACTTTTTTCCTACTATTACCTGGAAAGATAAAGTACTTAGGACCAAGCAGTTTGTTCAAGCAATCATTTTGTTCATTTTTTCTGTTGTTGTGACAGATCAGCAACAAGACCTTTTTTGTCAAGAAACGTGAACATTAGACACAAGAGTTATTACACAGATGGAATTTCTGTTTGTCAATTCTATTTTCTGTATTAATAACTTATGACAAATAAAAGCAACAAATCAAAAAAATTTTTAAAATATGTCTAGGATCTTCAATCATCTCATTTTATCAATAAAGTCTCATTTATATAATAAGTAGCATTTTTGATCACCTGCCAAAGGACTTTGGTACTTAGATTAAGTAAATTTATTCTTGTATTGCAATTCATTTTTTACATTGTGATGCAGTAGATACCGACTCAGAACAAGGAATGAGAATAGAGTTCAAATTCCAGTTGACTTCGTTGCATTTACTTACGAGCAAATATTCTTGGGAAAAGTATTAATCCATCAATTCTCTCTCCAGCCATAAGTTAAATAGCAGAACAGATTGGGTTTTTATAGCCTTGGTTGGCAACCAGTCTCTTACAAAAAGTAATGGCAACCTATTGCTGGAAAATCTTATGTCCAGTCAGTCATGTCTATCAAAACATTATCACCCATGCATGTCTCACAAATGACACTTAACTGTGTTGTAAAGAAAGAACTTACCCGTAAGTCTTTAACTTCTCGTTGCTGTTTCAAGAGCTCTCCAAATGAGGTGAAAAAATCAGATCGTTCAATGTGCCTTGGCGCTATGCACAATGTATCTATATCAGCACCTGGAGTAAGAAGCAAACATAACACAAATTATATTTTCCTGTAAACACATGTTCTTTGTTTTGGTTTTCTTAATTTAAAATTGTATCTAACAGAATGAAAATCCTGAAACTTGCATAATAAATCACACTATTATACAATTTTAGTGGGAGGATTTTTCTAAGTTATTAATAAGTAAAATGGCAAACACTGTATGACTCGTGCGTGTATGATACAATTTCAGTATCAAGTGAATGCTTACTGGGTTGGGATATTAGCCTGATGCTTTAATAAATATAAAATGATCCAACTGAAGCTGCATTACATGGACAGCATCTTTACCAATTCAGCCATGGCATGAATAATTTAAAGTAGAAATACAGCTAGAGACCTGGGCCATGCTTAGCCATTAACCTTCAAAGCTAAATCAGTTAGACATTATCCATCTAAGACAATCCCACAAGATACAGGTTGGCTGCTTCAGTCCCAGATTACTTATTTATTGGGATTCATGCTTCTAATTTTAACAGTAAAACGGATTAAGTAAAATGGCAAACCTTTTGTGTGAACTCCTAGTCTGTATGATCCAAATGTAAAAACTTTACCACCAAATGTAGCAATTCTGTTTTCAGGAATGTTATTCTGAAAAATATAATAAAAAATCTATTGTTAGAAAAAACATGAAATAACTTCACATTCTGAATTTAAATCTTTTTTCATATTGGACAAAGTTAGAAAAGAAAAAAAAAGAATGAAAAGACTTCTTTTCAGTATTAACTTTAGTGTACAAAATATTTGCTATTTCATGCCACTAGATTCTGACATATTTGAAGCAACTTGTTTTCCTGAAACATTAAAAAAAAAAACACAAACACACACACTTACCTTTTGTCGGCTAACATCTTTAATCCATTCTCGTACTAAGTTATTGATCTTACTTAGAACTTCCATGCTGGGAAAGAAAGAAAAATTTTTTGTAGCCATTTTTATTTTTCATTTATGAATGAAACAAAGTTGAAATAATTGCACTTATTTAAGAGGAAAACTAGGTACCTAATTATTTAATTTTTCACTTTTTTTAAAAAATAGAATAAGCGAACTGGCAGTAGAAATCAATCACACCACCCAAAGACAAACTGCATGACATTAGGAAGAAATCAATGATTCAATTGTAATAAATAATGACAGTAATAAAATGTTTCCTTAATATTGACATTTCTGGCAGAGTAAATTTATGCTAAACTTACAGATATATAGAGTCTGGAAAAAGCCTGAGAAACTGTAACAAATAACTAGTTGCCATGCAATTCATTGTTTCTAGTTGTAAGCAACCCAAAAAAATAAACTGTTTATTGTTCTCACATATATTATACTTTGGCAACTTAGGCATTCCTAATGATAGAATTTAGGACACATAAAGCATAACTGTATACCTTTATCATAGATGGAATTTCTGTTTAATTAATCAAAGTATAATTAAATTCAGATAACTTCTCATCCCAAGGAGAAATACAATGTCTATTTTATAATATTGTTCTAAAAAGTTTATTATTGATATTCATGTGATGGAAATGTGTTTATAGTGACTACCTAGAGAAATTATCTGAAAATAAATAACAATTTCATGTCAGCAATGGAAAAAAAAAATGTCTCAAACACAAAAATACATTTTCTTATCCATAAATTTGCTTTTTCAAAATTAAGTTTTCTTGCCTGAACACCAATAAAATAGAAATTAGTCTTATACTGAACAGTTATAGACAAAAATTGTTAAAAATAGATCCATAGAAAAGTACATTCCAGCTTAGTTTCCTCATAAGGAATATTTTTTGGTTATAACTTTTCCCTGAATTAAAAAAAAAAAAAAAATGCAAACCAAATTTAAAGATTGGATATAACAGTTTCAGATAAAATGTATTCCCAGACGGATAAATACAAACCAAAAAGCACAACACTGACGATCTTAAAATTATAGAGTGACAATAGAACAAAAATTTATTTTATGTGGAGTTAATGTTAACTTGTTTTACTTCAAATGCTTAAAATCTATTTATGACCAAATTTTTTGAATTTGAAGAGGGAAGATGTGTTTTTAAAATCTTTTGCAATTTCTATTGATTTTTAAACAATAAAAAAAGATCAAATTATGGTAATGTAACTACAAGCTTTAAATGTTATAGTAAATTGAAAATATCATACTGTAAATATGTAATAATATAGACAATGTTTTTGCATTTTAAAATGTAAATTTAAATACATATACAGTAAAAAATTGTATTGTTAGTGATAATTATGATTACATTTGTATTTGATTGGTAAAGAACAAGGCACCAGGAACTGCTTTCCACATCTCACTAAATAGCTACCACCTAACTAAATCTAGGCAGCCCTCAGCAAACAGTTGTGCTGTCCTACCATAATCCATCCAACTTAATGAGTAGTCCAAGATGCAGATTGCAAACACCACACCAAAAAAAGTACAAGTCAACATTCAAACCATGACCACTGATCTATCAAATGACCTTTCAGAGGTTTCACAACACATACAAGCAAGGCAGCAATGGTCAACAGCAAAAATGTTATAACTAAGTGACAACTCAGAAATGAACACCTTATTTAGGAGAGAAGCTATACCTTCTTGGCAAAAAACAAGCTTAAATAAGTCTAAAGATCAATTTTACTTTAAAAATCTTAACTGCTAATGTGGTAAAAGAGAAAAGAAGAAACGAATGAAATTAATCTTCTTTCTTACACTGCAAATATCAAATGGGCCTGTTAACTTCATCAGCATTTATATACCCATTTATCTAGTCTTGAGAAGACTAGAAAGTCAAGTTCTACAATCAGGCCTCAATGAAAATATAAGAGAGCTCAAATCAGGCACAGTTCCTATTACTTGATGATATAAATACCAGAATAAGCACTGGCCAGACTGTCTGGTATAGGAGGCTGGCAACTTACATGACAATGGGCAATGACTGCTTCAGTTTGGGAAATTCTACTACAAATTATGTGCCTAACACCTACTTCCAGTCCAAAGCTCAGTATAAAGTTCCCTGGTATCATTCCTGCTCCAAATATTGGTAACAGATGCCACTAAACGAAAATTGCTCATGACAAACTCATTCCACAATGCCATCTGCCACAAAAGATGTATAATGTCAAACATATAGCAAAATAGCACATTGATGCTACTCAGATACAAAGTGATAGATTTTGTAAAATTCATTAAGGATGCTCTCCTTGCAGATCCAGCAGAAGGAGCTGCTCAGCAACGATGAATTTTCTATAGAACGTTATCCAAAGCATTTACCTGAAAGATTTTCAGGAAGAAACAGGGTTGATTGTTTACTCTCACTCTGTTCAGCTTCTCTACAGTTATGCTGAAACACGTCTGGAACATCAACTGATGGGTTCATGAGATGCTTAACAGAGACGTCATTTGCTGACAATGCAACATTGGCAGCGCATACAGTGGAGCCATTGCAGGGATAACTGCTCGAGAGCTTGCCAGGGTTTCAATTTAACCATTAGCCTGAAGGACAACACACCATCAACAGCTTCAACTACTAAAAGCTGGAGGTAGTCAGCAAATTCACATACCTTGGTTTCACCAGCATAGAAAATCTCTTTGAACCTGAGTCGACTGATTAGACAAGCAGCCACCACACTGACCAAGAGAAACTAGGAGAAAAATTTGCCAATGAACACCAATATTGCAGTCAACAAGTCTTTAGAGCAGCAAGACTTAGTACGTCTACTCCAGACAGTATCAGAAAATACTCCCCCCACCAAACTGCAGCCTGAGAATCATGCTGAGTATCAAATGGAATGACTGAGTTACCAACACTAAACTATTCACACATGTTCATATATGCATTTTCTTCTCCCTGTACTAGCAACACCATTTCCACTAATTGGGTTATTTTATTTGTACATCAGACAATACCTGCTATATTGAGAATAAGCTGCTAGCAAGGGAACACAAAAACATCCTCATTGCAAAAACGTCTGCAAAAGACAAAGTTACACTGACAGAAGTTAGAACATTATCTTATAATTCTGCTTGTCCCAATACCTCATAAATAATGGACTATTACATTTTGTTCCTGAGGAAAGCCAGAAAAGATATAGCAGGGATGCTACTTGATTTCACTGAGAGGACAATTCGATCTCTTGATGCATTTGTCTAACAGCAAATCAACTGCTTATGGGTCATTTAATGCCAAAATTTAATTTTCTTAGGAGCTTTGAAGCAATAAAATTGTGTTATTCTGCTTTCAAAATTGAATACATGGTAGATGATACTCAGCTTTTGTGCATATACAAATTTTATACATAACTATTAGAGGTGGTGATGTGTGTATTTTAAGTTGTAGTTTGATATATGTAATTTCTGCTTGTGCTTCCCTTAGTTAGCACAATTTTTTGATAGCTCATAAATAATGGACTGTTCAGTTTTGATCATGTGGAAAGAGAGAAAATATATATCAGGAGGAAAAAAAAATTTAAATTGGTGGTACTGCACTGCTGAGATCACGTGACACAGAATATATATATATATATCAGAGTGTAGAGCTGGAGAAGAATAAATGCCTGACGTACTACTGTCCAAAGGCGTAATTATACATGTATCTTTGACTTTACTAAAAAAGATGTTATAGAACTAATACCGAGTTTCGTTGAACCTAATAAAGTTACAAAGGGAACAGAGGACATGATTTTGTTAACCCTAGCAAGCTTACAAAAGGTTCAATTGACAATGAATTTTTGCTGCACCAATTTTAACTCCTGGACTACTCAATTGAAATCCATCTTTCCATGAATTAAAGTAATCTGCAGTTATTTCACAAATAAAAAGTTTATTTGAGTCCCTACTTCTTAGTATACAATCTATGTAATTTGTTTACAGACTTATAAGCTCAAGATATTGTGCATAACATAGTAACTTAGTAATCAATTACTTGGATTTGTAACCACATTAGAAGAACAGTCAAGCTTAACGAGTTTTGCATTTGCAGTTTTTCACAGACCTGGATGCAAGAACTGGGTTTGTATCTCACCAGCAGTGTGGGCTGATGGTGTAGCAACTTTTATCATTATTTCTCCTTAAATATTTACAAACTAAGAATTCTATTCTTTTGCTCATGTTCTCATGGGGCCTAAGCATGTATACATATCTATGTATTATGGGCCAACATTAGAATATATTTGTGAGTAATTTGAGTGCATTTTATGTTGTTTTTTTTTTATCATCAAATAGAATTTGATATAAATTCATTGTGTTTTGTTAGCCTCAGTCATTCAAAAATAATTGTAAGTTGCTAAAATCTATATAAGATTATTAATCGTGTTACAACTTTTGGAATTAAAAACTAAATGCATCTCAATAAAAAAAAATTATTGCCATCTCTAATGCACACATACATCCCCAGATGACATATGACCCATATCTCAAGTGGTAAAAAAAAAAAAAATGAAAATAAATAATTCTAATATCACTTTCCAAATGTTGAGAATCTACGTAATTTATATTTATTAGATTTCATCTTATGAAAAATGATTTCAGACAGCTGTAGCCAGGTATAAACGAAGGTAAACTCCATCAAACAATCAGCCTAATGAGTCATATATCAAAACTTATTCTGATGAATAATGCACAGTAAAATTAGAGCAGAAATAGGACAAGAACAATGCAGGTCCATTAAAAGACACTGGAACAAAAAAATGCAATATTTATTCTCAAAAAGACAATTAAAAAGAGCAACACAAATGCAGAAGGATGTGTACCAGGCAGTTTGCAGCAAGTATATTGCTGCAAACTGCTTGCATAAAAAAATGAATTCAATAAATATACAAAAACAAGAAGGGAAGTAAGACAAGAATGTACTTTCTCACCAAACTTGTTCAAGATATAGAGCGAGGTGATTTAGAGAGAATTAGAAGTCCTACCAGAATTTATTACCGGTAACGACAATCTTAACTTAAGATATGCAAATGACAGTGTTGATAACAAACACCGAAAGAAAACTCCAAGAATTTCTCTAGAAGGTAGTGGTGGAAAGATAGTCAAAAAAGAAATGACCAAACATCAACTGCAAGAAGGTGGAATATATGATTGTTAGCACAATGAACAGCCCAACATATAAATTACAAATTGGAGGTACCAAAATCAAACAAATAAAACAATTTAAATATCTAACAGAAGATGGAAAGTGTGATAGTGAAATTTGAAAACAAATTGGCAAAGCAAAAGATGTGTGGTATAATATCTTGGTCGGTGTGGCATTTAACTAAAGTGTATTTTGCACTGAACATGTTACTGAGTGTAAAACAGGTGTCAAGGCAGATTTTGTTTTAATGAGTGAAGGTCAGAAGAGTCAAAGCCCAAGATAAAAATAATAGAATTTTTTTTTTTTAAATACACATGTTGATGTCTGCAGGTTTAGCCTATGCGAAATAATAATCAACATTTGGTCCGAGCAGATTCTTACCTAATTGTTAAGAAAACTATTGACATTTATGGGAGAAAAGTACAGTCATTTTGGTTGTAGATTATCTTCATAATCATCGGTTCCCAGGTGCAGCATATAACAGATGCATCCCTAAGAAATTATTCAAAGCTAAGAAATTATTAAGAAACAGAACAATTTCATTAGAAACAAAGAAAAGATAAATAGGAGACCTGAAGCCACAAAAAATGCAGTTCTACAGAAGGAATCGAGAATACCATAAATTGAACAGGTGAGCAATGACAAAGTTTTAGAGAAATTGGAAACAAAAAGGACACTTATACTTAACATCAGGAAAAGATAAAATTTCTAGGTCACAAAATGAGGAAAGAGTTTTATATATTCTTAGTCAGTGTGGAATTTCACCTGATAGTGTATTTACATTTTGTTGCAAGATTTAGGAAAAAAAACAAAAAAGTTTTTCAGATGTCACTTTTGTTTTGTTGATCAAGGTCAAAGTCAGCACCCAGAAAATAACAACGCACCTGAAGTATCAGCTGTCACAGGTTGAACTATTTGTGAAGTCAGTTCAGCAGTTTGCAGACAACAGTTGAGATCAGAACATAGGGAAGTGGGCAGCTGTCTAGCTGCTGCCTGTGATACATGTGCTAACCATCCATTCTGACCGACCCACACCAAATCACCAAAGAATGAATAAAATTATGTTTATATATATATATATATATATATATATATAATTTCTTACAACGTGAAAGATATATTTTGTCAGCAAGAAAAGCAAGTCACTTTGGGTCCAGTTTATATTTCATCATTTATCAGTAAAAAGATGCTCAAAATTTAGTTTCATTTTTTTCTCGCCGAATTGTTACCAAGGGTATGTTTCAATTTTTAATGATGAAAACATTGTCATTCTGCATAAGATTATTATTTTGTTCCCAGTTTTATTTCCATCAAAGCGACATATATCAGAAGAAGTAATGTACAACAAGAGGGCTTGGAAAATTTGATACTCACAGGACAGATTGAAGGCAAGAGGAGCAGAGGAAAACAATGCAAAATGGATAGCAAGACATGGTGAGGTAACAGATATTTATTAAGAGCTACAATGAACTGGAAATTGTGGAGAGCCATGATCCAACATCCTGAAGCAACACAACACATAGAAGAAAAATGAAACTTTGTCATACCATATTTCAGTATTTTAAGAGAGAGACTGTCACTTTTTTTTTTTTATAGCTATCTGTGAATGGTCATGGGCTGAAAAGTGCAGCATTACAAAATGTATTAGTAAATCTGTATAATTTACATACGTCCTCTGCTAGTGAACAGTCACCACTGCTAGATACAGAAACTAAAGAAGAGAGTTGGAGGGGGGATACTGAGGGTTACTTTTGAAAAAAATACACTATGAAGGGTTTGAGTTTTGTTTAAAAGCATATCAACCTCTGTAGGTTATTTAATGCCAAAAAGGTGGGGTTTAAGAGTTTTTTTTAATGTTCAGTTATAGTGAGAAGATTGATTTAATCAAATTTTAATGAAAATTTTTGGTTTTTATTCTTTTTTAGTTTAGAAAACTGAAAATATTTTATAGTCTTGTATTAAAAAATGATTTGCTGAGAATTTTTTTCCTTCAAAAATGTGTTGTGATAATTTTTTCTTCAAAAATGTATATTTTTCTATAAAAGTCTATTTTTATGTATAAAGTATATTTTTTTATACTTTCATAGTGTTTTGACTCCAGTTTGGGGTGGAGTGGGGGTAACTATTTGCCCATAGCTGAGACCCTAATGAGTGCTACCACTCCGGGTCAGGGTGTACCTGAGAACAGCAGCAATTAAGAGGTGGTTCTATGCTCCTCACAACCTTCCAATTAGAGGCCTTGCTGCCAGATGCAGTTTACCGTCATACCCAGAACCCCTCTATAAAGAGAGGGGAAAAAAAAACAGCAACTAGGCAATACTAGAGAAGAGTGTCTTGAAGTACAGTTGTTGCAGCTAAGTGTCACTCATGTGGGTCTGTGCAACTTCAACATTTGTTGTGCCATCACCAGCAGCAGAATTCAAACTCAATGACTGATTAATAGGAAAAAAAAAAAATCTCAAATGATCTACACTGGTTTAAACTAGAAGTCATTTTCTTTTTTTAAATCTTTCAAATATTGTTTCTGTTCTTATAACAAACATTGCTTTAACTAATATTAAAAGAAACGGCGGACCTGAAAGGAGACTACCACCACCTGTTAATTTGTTGTTTTTCATTTTTTTTTTTTTACTTTTTTCAATGCAATCTTATCAATAACACCCTAAACTTTCCAACTGACAAAAAAATTTGGAATAGTTTCAATATTTAAACAATTTTAGTGGGTGCTCATTTTTTCATACAAAGCTATAGTAAATCAATCCTCTATTTTAGAACCACTTGCCGGTATGACATTACCAACACCTGTAAATTTGTTGGTTAATCAAAGTTTTTTTTACTTTTTTCAGTGCAGTCTTATCAATTAAACCCTAAACATTCTGATTGACAAAAAAAAATTTGTAAAATTTCAACAATGGGGGTGAGGACTCAGTTTTTCATACCTTATAGTAAATCGATCCTGTGCAATTAACTTTTTTGCTTGTGCATATTCAACAACTAAATCCTTTGCGAAATTTTTGAATAAAGCCATTCTTGGAGTTTCCGAGGAAGATGTCATCGTAAGAACTGAAGAAAAGTTGAAAAAGACAAAAACAAGAGCAAAAACTCATCCCAAAAAAGCCAAAACAAAGTAACACCAACGCGAGTGGTTCTAAAATGGAGGATCAATTTACTATAACGTTGTATAAGAAACTGAGCCCCCCTGCCACCCTAAAATTGTTTAAATATTGAAATTTTTCCAAATTTTTCTTGATAATTGGAAACTTTATATAATAATTGATAAGACTGCTCTGAAAAAAAAAAAAAAAAAAAGAGAAACAACAAATTTTAAGGTGGTGGTAGTCTCCTTCAGGTCCTCTAAAGAAACATTATTTACACTTGTAATTGTCCTAATGTCTTCATGTTCCTTAGATATGTCAAGCTTTATTTCTAACAAGTGATCAGTCCTGTTTACTTTTGTGCCAAATATAGACACAAACTTATAAAGAAACTATTACAAGGATATTTGTCATCATCATCGTTTAAAGACTGTTTCTGTGCTAGCATGGGTTGGATGGAATTTTCTTGATGGCTCCGTAATTGAATCATCAAGATATATTAGAATGAGTTTTACAGCTGTATGCCCTTACTAACACCAACCAGTTTAGGAGACAGGAAACTTTTTTGGGACACCATCTCTAGGAAGATTACCTACCAAGGTTAAAGCATTCAGCTTATTCTATTCTACACAGAGTAGGTGTAGAGGTTTTTTAAGAGATTTCCTTCTCTTAGGTAAGTTGCTATCCTAAATTAAAGGCATTTACTTGGCCTAACTTTTTTTTTCTCTCTTAAATGACCTCAGTTTGGAGAATTAACTATTTGCCTATCTCTCAGACATATTTAGCAAGATTCTATGAATTTTCATAATCTATCTTACAACACCTGTTAGAACAAGCCTCAAATATCTCCAAATTTTAAACAAACCAATTTAAGTACAATCTCAGCTGAAATATTATCATAAAAATGGTTATTAAAATATTCAGTAATCTAATCTCTTGTTTTATATCAATACCCAAACAGGAAATACTGGAAAGAAAGCTGCTAACTTCAAAATGTTTATTTTTTTTTTATTTTTTTTTTTTATCATATCACCCCAAGGTGAAAACTCCACTGATGCGCAGAGGGCTACATAAGAGTGAAAAGATTGGAAAAGAGAAAAACCAGAAACCACATCCTAAACAGGAAACAAGAGATGAGCCTCTTCACCTGTTCAATAGACGTGGATGGAGCGTGAACTGGGCGATAGTTTAGTCTATCTACTCCAATTGAAAAAAAATAAAAAAAGAGTTGAAAGATTGGAAAAGAGAAAAACCGCATCCTAAACAGGAAACAAGGGATGAGCCTCTTCACCTGTTCAATAGACGTGGGTGGAGTGTGAACCAGGCGATAGTTTAGTCTATGTTATTGCATTTGATATAGACACCCAAATTTATTCTTACCCTAAACAATGTGTACCACATCCGTTGACTTGCACATTGATAAATCTTAATAGTGAGTGTGTGCTCTCCACCAGGAACCAAACCCGCATCCCTCCTTGTAAGAGAAACCTACCTGGGCTTTCAAGAAAAATATCTGAATGAGGAAGTGTGCTTTCCTTAAAAGGGAAAATAGAGTTTTGCTGAACTGTGATGCTTTTCATAGCCGAGTGATTAATCACACCAGAACAAACAGTGGTTCCTCCAACAAAAGGGGATGAAAGTCCCACTCCTACTGGAAAGCACATTTTCTTTCAAATTTCTCAAATATGCAAGCTGGCAGACGCAACACACACCATTCAAAATAAAAATTAGGTACCTATTTCAAATCATGGTATCCACTATAACATTTGAGAAAATATATATACATATATATATATATATATATATATATATTTCTGAGTATGCCTGTCTCCTCTCCCACAGCAGGCATGCATCAAACAGAAAGTCATTTTATATATATAGCTTGAAGATTGCATTTAAACATGAAGCAGACTGTCATTGCTGGATGTTGACCTCAATGTTTATATATATATATATATATATATATATATATATATATGTATATAGACACACACACACATTTGTTTGAGCATATATAAATATATATCCATGAATGCATTTGTATACAAACTCAATATAATAATATACATATACACACATATGCAATCATACACCCATATGGTACTTTTAGTTAATATAAAAGGATAAATGATTGACACAATGAGACTGTAATACCTATTGATTCAATTTTATGGTATATAGGAAGGGTACGTTTGCCATGATTTTATTTTTTAAAAATATGGATTTTATGACTTCGGCAGTAGGAGCTCTTTAGCATAGGAAGGTGACAACCTGTTCAATATGCAATATCAGATCATTGGAGAAAACCCTCAAATAAACAGCCTCCATGAATCCAAATCTTATAAACATGACATGGAGTTTAGCAATGCATTGAAAATACTTTAACATTTAAATTAGCCACAAAACAAAATCCATAAATTATTCCTGGTATTTTTGTACTAGGTTTTATATTGTAGATACATTTTATTTTACAGTTTTGGGAAGTACTTAAAACAAGTGTAAAAGCTATAGTGTTTCTGAATGGAAACACACACATTTTTTAATAGCTCACAAAATTCAGCAGTTTGAAAAGAAATTAAGTTCTATTATTTTTATCTTAGCCAAAATAAAATTGGGAAATCTATTTCCATTTAAGTCATACATACAAACACACATACAATCCAATCACTCACATATTCAAAAGTAATTAAGTTTTACATATTCCTTGAGATTTGCAGGCAAAGGCAGGGAGTCTATAGCATGTAGGGACTTTGCCTGACAAAGCCTCCTTCTGATGACCTGTCTGCACAAGTGGGTCAGCTTCTTTGGTTTATTTTTGGTAAATCTGACAAAGGACCAGTAGTCAAACACTTCATCGATCACATTTTGTACGATGGGGCAATTAGCAAAACGATTCTTGTAATATACACGACTTGTCTTTTCCCCCCCCCCAAAGTACAAGCAATCGGACAATGCTCTTGTAAAGATTGAGAAAATCTTCTGACGTTTGCAGTATGCTTTGGTATAGGTTCATGTAATCCTCAGTCTTCTCCAGGTCGAGGGTCTTGCTTCATGCACGTAACGCGTTTCATACATGGACAGAATACCAAGAGCGATGAATAGAGGCAGAAAGGATTGTTGCCATCTTGTCGAATCAAATGTATTTTCGAAGTAAAGTGAATTTGGGTTGGCTCCGGCCGATAACATTTCAATAATACCAACGAATTTACATTGGTGTCCGAATAATCTCCATTGGTCAGGATTAGTCTCCAGACAGATTACGCCGTCCTTGTTGGTTTGCAAGTATTTCACATTATTGCGGATCATTTTCAGGCACTGGTTAAGAGCTGTTTCTCCATTTTGGTCATACTGATTAATAAATTTAGCAGGGTAGTGTCGTAGTAATCTATCCACACAGTCCAGGTCTCCTCTCATTACAGACGTATGTAAAGGGATAAATCCGCTACCGATGCTTCTTTCACACTGGTGCCTGGCCGGAGAATGACTGATGATCAGTTCCAGTGTTTCGACATCGCCTAGTTCCGCCGAAATTTGTAATGGAGAATCACCTTTTGCATCGACAATAGACAACTGTAGATCTTTCTTGATCATAAATGCAATCAAATCTCTCCCGTCTTCCAGTTTAATGGCTCCGGATTTCATGCAGTCAAGCACCGAGTGAATGAGACGACCCTTGGACGTCGCGAGATTTGGACTGCAACCGTTTTCAAGGAATATCTTGACCAGTTCAGTGTTACCCTGATTTATATTAGTTAACTGATACATATTAAGAGCTTCAAAACCAATGGTTCAAATTCATCTTCATAAAGTGACAACATAGTTGTATTTAATACTGAAACATTTTTATCATTAAGAAGAGGAGTTAAGAGATTTAATTTGAAGACTTAATTGCATTTTTATAATCCATTTTATGCTTATAAGTGATCTGTCATGTTAGAACCATGATTTTATATATCAAATCCTCCATCTGTCTACCTAGCAATAAACAAAAGTAAATAATTATCTGCTAAACTTAATAGAAGCAGACACATGATGACAATAGCAAAGTACCTACCCAGTAATTTACCAACTATTACTCTCCATAAACCTATATTTATAAATTTTATATCATGAGTCCTGTAATCCATTAGGGCCACAGGGGTACCACATGCACTTCAGTTGCAGCAGCAGTGGGGTTTTCTGGGTATAATAGACTGATGAAGCCTAACCTTCTCCAGGCTGGGTTGAATTTTTCTAGACTGATTGCCAACCGAGACTAAAGGATCTAACTTGCACTGCTATTTACCCATAGTTGGGGGAGGAGTTCATACCTTTCCCAAGGGTATTAGAACATAAGTGAATGTAATGAACACGACTGGAATTTGAACTTGGCACTTCATAAATCCAAGCCACTAACCATCACTCCATTGTCTCCAGGAGAAACTGAATAAAATCTTTTAACTGATCATAATTTTAAATGAGTAGAACCTTCAGGAAAATGAAGATGAAGAAAAGTTAATCTAAGCCAAACCTGAGTGTGAAGACAATAAATAATTCCAACCTAAGAAATTGTTTTTCTTTAAAATTCATGCAAGGCAAAGCTAAAATGGCCAAGTTTTCAAGTTAACATAAATAGGCATTCAATAAAAAATTCTTCTTGAGTTTGTGAATAATGAAAGGATTTCCTGTTTTTAATTAGATAATTTGAATTTACCTAAGTCAGGGGGACAGCAACAACAAATCTATACTAACCGATGAGCCAGCTCCTCTTCAGTTTCAAAAACTCCAAATGGTCTAAGAGCCAACTCCAATTTCTGTGAAAGTTCTTGGTCACTACTCTTAGGTCCTTCCAAACTAATAGGAGAAGTAATTCCCGGATATTGTCTCTCCTCCTTTTTATCCTTCTCTTTTGGTTCCAACATTCTGAAAAAAAATCCAGTACATATAAAGTATATAATTATTCATCAACCATTGAGAGAATCATATTTGATAAATATTTTTATTGTAGTTTCTTAAAGCTACTTTTGAAATTCTGTTTCAGTTTCATATTTACTCTCATTCATAAACAATCACAAAGGTTTTAAACTGACCTTAAAGAAAATGAGATCTGTTTTAGAATAAAGTGCATGATTAAAACAATTCAGTTTTGAACTGACTTAAATGTTAAAGCAAAATGTTTAATATATTTTACAAATATTTGCCTACAGAATAACTAGATAAAACCCTGAAAAAGATCAATGAATTGTCTATATATAAATGTACAATTACTAAGTTTCAATAATTATATACAAATCATTTGCTACATTTTTTTTTATTTACATATTTAAATACTTCCTCAATGTGAAATAAATTATTTGTATGTCCAAAACTGCCTTTTCCTATGTAAAATTATTTTTAATTACAGTTGGTTAAAAACAATGGTTTACAAGTTTTATTGTTTAAATTTTTGTAACTCAAAAAACACAAATTGTAACAAAGAACTTTCTAAAAAATATTTTTATCAGTTTTAAGAAAAAATATGTGCAAAACTGTTTTTGTAATGTTCCAAATCAAATGTTTTTTTGGCATTGTTTATCGACATCAAAATTATCTTTTTAACCAAACTTTACATGCATTAACTACAAAAGAATTCTTTCAAATACCATGTGAAAATGATTACTATAGTTGGTTGGTTATGGTCTATGTACTTATTAAATAGCATCTACAAATTGTCCTACAGAGTCAATTTTGCTTAATTTTTATCCAAATGAAACAATTTTAAGTTTTCTTTCACAAACCATTTTATTGGTATTATGTATAAAGTGAGAGAGAGATTTACCTATTTATTGAGTGAAAACAGACAGTTGTAATGAATATAGGTAAATATCCAGAAATGGTCAATTTGGTGTTAGGGAAGAAAATAATATCATAGGATTTTCCTATTAGTACATAACAATAATTTCCATGAAATTAATTTTCCACTAAGGATTTTATTATTAAATACACTTCAGAACATAGCATGATCTTTGAAATACAAATAACATTTAAAAAGTGTTTCTTATCTGTAAAAACTTGATCATTAAAATAGAATATCTCATAAATATACAGAAAATGTTTTGTTCTGCCTACTGTACCTGACTTCCAAACTACTTGGAAATTATTTCTTAGTTACCATTTCAGATAAAGTTCTTTTTATTCTATTTGAAAAAGGCTAATTTAAATACAATAGATTTCTTTCTATACTTTCCAATGACCCTAAAGTTGTTGAGAAACTTTCAAAATTAGGTACTCTCTGCTCTGAATGAAGTAAAACAAGTGAATATAAAACAAAAATGTGTATTTTAAATACTTTCAAGAGCAGATGCTCTACAACTGTCAACAGTGTTGACAGATCTGCTTTGACCACTCATTCTATTGCTTTTGTTTTTCAAGGATCATTCTTACTTGGGGGCAAATAAGGAGTATCTTTTCATTCCTTTATTAATCAAGAATGGTATCTTTTTCACTTCTATTTAAACTTCTTTATAATGGTACTGACAATAAATTTGGTGCAAAAAGTAATTAAGTTTCAAGAAATCCATTCACAATGCTAAACTAGATTGGACTTAATTCCACTATGAAGGCTGTTCTTTAAAATTAATTTTTTTTTAAACACGCCAACCTATTGCTAAAAAGTGGTCAACATAATGGGAAATAATTTGATTTTTTCAATATTCTGCAAATTATTAAAAAAAAGATGCTCGAATTATGCTAACTCAACTCAATCTATGCAAATATTTGATAACAAATATAGTTACGAAAAGTAAATAAAAATAAGCACTTTCTTCTCTGATGTCTTTAGACAAAAAATGGGGTTTACTGCCAGCAGTAATCAGTGATCATAAAAGTAACATCAACAATTAAAAAGACAATCAAAAGGAAAAAAAGCAGCTTCCTGTCAAACTCATCTCCACGTGGTCTTTTCTCTCTCCTCTTTCATACACAACAAACGTGCTTTTAACAATTTTAATAGTTTAAGAACGTATTTTAAACAAAGAGATTTTTTTTAATTCTCATTTGTATTTTTTCTATCCCAAATCTAAAATTTAATTTTCTGCACAAATGAAAAGCCAGTAGACTTGAAATTTCTTCAGTCTTTTTTTAGTTTTTTTATATTTAAAATTACAAGACGTTGCAGACGCACATAGGATATGAAAATTATCAAAACAGAATCTTAATTAAAAGTGAATTTGATAAGAATGGCAAAAAACAATTAGCAATTGCTACACCTAATTCTAGTGCTACATGAATAAAAATATTTTTTAACCAATTTAGATAACTAAACTACAGAATTTAAATTACATTACATTACATGGTTTTTCTTGGTAATTTAAATTTAAACACACGTGGAGTAATAAAATTAGATTTTATAAGAAAGAATTTCAACTAAAATACAGGCTTTATTTTAAAATATTTTTTATTATAAACAATGTGTTGTAAGTCTTTCTTCTACAAATGAAAATCAAATGCATTTTATTTTTGTCTTTAAATATCTCCCACATCTTTTTTTAAAAAAAATATGAAAAGTTTTATATATTCATATTTTTAATTCATGACATGGATTAAACAAGCTATTTAATATAAATATTGATCATTTAGTTATGAAAAATTACATTATGTCATGAATAGCATACAAAAAATAATAATTTTAAAAATGGTACCTATTTTTAGTATTTACTTGTTATTTTCACCTGTAATAATCGCAATATTTTAGATAATTTTCCCCACATACCTGATAACTATTTTAATTACTGCTTTTAGGAAAGATTTTATACCAAAAAAGCAACATACACATGCATATATGGTACATATTTTATATGAATTTAAAATATTTACTATACACTGAGTTTTACACGCTTCCAAACAAAAAAAAATGTAAAGAACCTACCAACCACCATTTGATTTTTTTTAAGTTAAAATTTTTAACAAAAAAATTTAAGCGATCTTGGCAATAGATCTCAACGGGTATTTTTTTTTAATTTTTTATCATTCTTAAGAGAAAAAAAAAGGAATTATTTACTAAAAACTGTAAACAAATGACCAAGAATAACGAGGAAATATACACAAAGATACTGCTACCTACATTACCGCAAAAAACAGAAATCTTAACTACTTAAAATAGCAGCAAATAAAGCATTTTTCCGGATTAAAAACGTCAATTAAATTTAATAAGCTTTCAATGAACACAATAAACAGTTACTTTGAGAAAAGATAGATTTTTACAATTTATAACTCTTATTTACTCTAGTCTTTATACATGTGCATCAAAAATGGTCACATGGTGGGGGGATCAGGTTATTGTTTTCATAATTCAAACTAGCCACAAGATTAACGGGCAAAATTACCAAACTAAGAGTTCTAAATAAAGAAATCTGAAAGGAAAATCGTAAAATTGGATAAACACATCTCTTCTACCAACTATAGAGAAGAAATGGGCAAAAATAACGAAGAAAACTGATCCCCCATTTTGTGCCCACACAACAATAATAATTTACTCTCGTAAACAACCTCCAAGTTTTTCTTATGCCAAGTTGAGATAAGTCTCTCTATGTATTATTATTATTATATAGCATGGTTAAATAAAAAAAAATAAAAAGTAAATAAACTACTTATATCTTACCTGATTTGAAAGTCTGATCCAAAGTGCGAATTTTTCCTTCTTTAAATCAATGACGTTGTCATGAAAACATGAAGCAGCGACCTGCAAAAAAAAAAAAAAAAAAAAATATACGTCCAACGCACGAGAAAGAAGAAGGGAATGCTGTGAAAATGGCGGAGACTATCTGACCTCTTTCTGGGACTCTCATTTGCAGCGAGAGGTAAATAATAAAACAAAATTTAATTTTTTTTCTTTTTAATTCTTATCATGATTTCTAACAATATATTTTTGTTTATAAAAATATACACTGATTTATTTTAAAATTTAAAACAAAGCCTTTTATTTATTAATTTTAACCACGAAAAGAAATCGGAAAAGCAATTCCGCAGTGAATTCTCGCCGCGTTCAAACGAGATTGCGATTGGACGAGTTTTAGAAGCTGAAATGATCACTGGTTTTACTTCCTAATTTAGACGAGCTACTCGCTAAATTATTATTTTTATTACATTCTAAGCTGAAATTTCGCAATATTTGAAATATGATTTTGTAATATCAAATAAAGAAGTTAATGATAAAAATAAATAAATATTCGTGTTAAGGGGACGATATGAAAAAAAAATTGCAAAAATACACACACTTACAGTCATGTATGTGTTTTGTGTACTTACTGACTGACGAAGGCAATTTTATGATTCACTCATTTTAATGATTTACTAAGTGCGGCACGAGGCCGCAAATATAGAGCACCCAGTGAGGACCAAACTAAAATTAATCAAGCTATACAAGCTAGTTAATCATTATTACGCTTACATCATAAAAATTATTATATTTTTTAAATGTCATTTTTTAAATTAAAGGCTAACGCTTAGCAGTGAGTCTAAAGATCTGCTTTTTTATGTTTTTTTTTTTTCATCTCATTTTAAAAGAGCAGCCACAAAGAGTGTGTAAAGGGAAGATTTTCTTTTCTTTATCAAGGAATCGAAGTTGCAGCAGTGACTACTAAAGAAATTAATAAAATAAAAAGAATAGCGAAAAATAAAGAAAGACAAAAAAATAAAAAAATAAATTGGGTTGGGAAGATACAAAGAACAATGCAAGATAACACAGGCGGGTGATTCATGGATGAGATCGAGTTATCACAATTACACTGAGTACAGCAGTACCAAATGGTCAAGCTCAAGTTATGACGTTTTTTGTTTAGTTTTTTTTTTTTTTTTAATCAATGAATTATTTTACAATTCCCCTTAGAGCGGGATCAGCTCATTACACTTACATTTGTTGAAGAACTGCTACTTCTCTAAATTTTTATTTGACTGAAGCAGCCCAATTTGTCTCGCTTAGATTTAAAAAAAAAAAAAAAGAGAATCTTAAAAGTTGCATGTTGCGAAATTCGAAATTTAATACTAGTAGCGCTGACCTCACGAAAGTCGTCCACTCCAATCTAACAATTTAATAAAAGTAACAAAAAATATAAAATTAAATTAAAAAAATAATTTTCTTTCAGTTCGTTATAAAGAACCACACCACTCACTTTTTTTTAGTTACACTGAAAAACTATTTCAGCAATAATTTCTTTTTCGAATTAGAAATAAAATTGCAGCTGTATTTAAAGATATTTTTTAAAGTTCAAAAGATATTTTTTATATTTTAATAAATTATGAAGAAGAGAAAATAATAAAAGTTGCTGTGCATATCGTTTATCTTTTTTTTACAACTTAATACAGAGTTTAATGCTAACTGGATGCTCCATATTATATACTTTTTGGCTTTGTGCCACATGCCAAAAGTAACATGATTAGTAAGCCCATCTTCAGTTTAATTTTTCTTTTACTAAATGTTCACCCAATATAAGAGTCCTTCTCAAATTAGAATTTGTAATATGGCCATACAAGGAAATAAGTACAGTTTATGAGTATATATAGGATAAATAATGATTTATGCTAAACAATGAGGTCAAGATTCTAATGATCCAAAAAACATCCTTATAAAATTGAATAGGGTTTTCTAGTCACTACACTAAATATAACAGTGCAGTTGTCCCTTTCTCTTTCTTCACATAACCAATGTAATATAATTGGCATCACTGTATGTTTAATTTAAACTTAAATCAGTAATCACAATTCCTAGTCTGCATCCAGCAGCAAGGCTTCTGATTGGGAGGTTGTGAGGAGCATGGAACCACCTCTTAATTGCTGTTGTTCCCAGGTCCATCCTGACCCAGAGTGGTAGCACCTGTTAGGGTCCCAGCTATGGGCAAATAGTTATTCCCAGAAACTGGAGTCAAAACACTATGAAAGTATTAAAATAGACATAGATTTTTATAGAAATATATATATATATATATACATAAAAATAGACTTTTATAGAAAAATATACATTTTAGAAGGAAAAAATTATTGCCAACAATACATTTTTGAATAAAAAAACTCGAAAACATCTTTAGTTTTCCAAAATAATTAAAAACAAATTTTCACTAAAATCTAACTAAATCAACTTTCTCACTATAACCGAACATTAAAAAAAATATACCTTAAAACCCTACCTTTTTGGTATTAAATAACCCACAGAGGTTGATATGCCATTAAACAAAACTCAAACTCACACAATTTCAGGTGTTAAATTTTGGTGTAGGGGGTATGAGTTGAGCATGATTATTTTTGTCATTTGTCTCCATCACTGGACCTGTGTCATTGAAATGGAAATCTTATTTTAAGTTGTGTACCTGCTGAGATGAATTAAGCCATCTGTTTTATTCATTCCAACTAAACGTGGTTCTTTTTTGTAGTTTAGGGAATGTTTCAATCCTAGAAACTTTCTTAATTTGGCCAACCTTTCTGAAATTTCTTCTTCTTTTTCTTCTTCTATGTGCCCTGTCCCTTCAGGACATAGACAATCATGGCTTTCCACGTCTCCCTATCACTGGTGGCTCTTAGCACACCTTCTCCTGTTACACCGTGCAACCCTCATTCCATCATCCACCTGATTAGATCCTTCAAATATGTTATCGGTTGCTTTCCCCTGTCTCTCCTTACCTCTATCTGGCTTGTTAGTATCAGATTCTCCAAGCCCTCCTTCCTCATTGCATATCCCAGGAACTTCAGCTGTCTCTTCCTGATGTTCAGTATTAGTTTCATTTTTGTTTCCATCATTTCTAGAATTCATTAATCACATGCTCGATCCATGATATTTGCAGCATCCTTCTGTAGAACCACATTTCAGTTGCTTCCAGTTTTTCCTTCATCTTTGATGATATTGTCCAACATTCACTGCCATTTTGAAAAACTGACAACACATAACAATCCAGTACTCTCTTCCTTGTTTTTGAGCGAAATTGTCCTGTTTCTTAATACTTTACTCAACTTCTGGAATGCTTCCTTCACCATGCCAATTTGCCTTCAGATCTCTGTGTTACACTTTTCATCTTCTGTTATAACACTTCCCAGGTATTTAAATTTTAGTACCTGCTTGATTCTAGTATCCTCGACCTGTATTTTGCATATTGGGCTACCCTTTTTACTGATGACCATAAACTTTTACCAGTAAAAAAATAAAACAAACTCTGGTGACAAAGCTCTCAATAATAATTTTAGTATTTAATTCTGAAATGAATAATTTTCAACAACTTGGTATTATTTTAAACTATTGTTCTTATCTTGGTTGATATTAATGTTATTATAGACACAACGTTTCAAACAAGTACCCTCTGATCATCATCATTGATTGGTTAATATGGATTATTGTGATATATCCTATGAAATCAGTTATTGTTCTTTCTTGTTGGAATTGATGCGTCACTACCAGATCCAAGGATTGAACTTATAACCACTAGATGATAGTAACACATGTATAATCAACTGCTATATCCACTACACCACTACAAAGGGCATTAGTGATGTATTTTTGGAGCCTTTTATATTCAGTGTCAGATGGTTTTGATAACCGGTTATGTTTTCTTAATTTTAGTATTTATTTCTGAGATGAGTAATTTTTAATATTTTGGTATTATTTCAAACTATTGTTCTCATCTTGGTTGATATTGATGTTATTAGAGACACAACTAATAATTAATATTAATCATAAAAAATATAAAAGTTGCAAACATCACACTCATGGAGTTCAACTTCAGGAAATTGTTATCTTCCCTTGAGGAATTGTGAGATATCTAATGGTTAAAATTCAGGTGTGTTTGCAACTTCTCTGTCGCTAAAATTTTGGCAAAAACAAATGGCAGTGTGGTTTTCAACCTGTACAGTGAAGCAATTATGAGAGAAATAAAAGCCTTGATAGGATTCGTCAGTGGCAGCCACAATCTCAACAACATCAGATACGCAGATGACACAGTGCTGATAGCAGGCACGGAAAGGAAAATTCAGGATCTTCTACAGAAGTTAGCAAAAGAAAGTGAAAAGAAAGGGTTGAGCATAAACCTCAAGAAAACTGAATGCATGGTCATCAGCAAAAAGAGGAGACCAATATGCCAATTGCAAGTTGGAGAATCTCAAATAAAACAAGTAAAAAAATTAAAATACTTGGGAAGTGTTTTGACAGGGGATGGAAAATGCGACATAGAGATCCAAAGACACATTGGCATAGCCAAAGATGCATTTCAGAAGCTAGTCCGAGTACTGAAAGACAGGAAAATCTCATTAGAAACAAAGAAGAGTGCTGGATTGCTACACGATATCTGTCCTTCAGTATGGAAGTGAATGCTGGACAATCTCATCAAAGATGAAGGAGAGGCTTGAAGCAGCAGAAATGTGGTTTTACAGAAGGATGCTGAGGATACCATGGCCAGAGCACGTGTGCAATGATGAGGTGTTGAAAAGGATGCAAACAAGAAGAAAACTGATAATAAATATCAGGAAGAGACAAATGGGGTTCCTGGGACATGTAATGAGGAAGGATGGCCGGGAGAACTTGATACTCACAGGTCGGATAAATGGAAGAAGAGACAGGGGAAAGCAGCATGAGACATACTTGTTAGGTCTGAACAAATGGTTGACGGAGCAGGGCTTGGAAGAGATACCAAGAGAAAAATTACTGAGAGCGACAAAAGACAGAGTCAAGTGGAAGTCCTTGATCACCTATGTCCTGAAGGGACACGGCACATGAAGAAAAAAAAGTGTGTGTGTGTGTGTGTGTGTGTGTGTGGCAATACAAAACAAAAGTAAGAACAAATTAAAACTGTGAAATTTCCACAAGGCCATTTAAATGCTTTTGAATTCTGTCAAGGCTGGAAAGAGTGGATTGAGCAACTCTAGAACAGAGATGGCAACAATACTCCATTTTTAGTTTCACCTGATTCTTGTATCAACAGTGCATGGAAGATGGAATCAGGTACTTTTTTAAGTGTTATAATAAGCCAACTATTTTTCAGTACCTTTACTGAAAGATTGCATATATTAGTTCCACTTCAGGTTTGGGCTGACCATTAACAATGAACTATCTGATAGGTAAGATGATAATTGCAAGACTATTCTATTATAGCTACAGAGTTTGTGTTGTGACACCTCATCAAAAGACTTTGAAATATCAAAGGTCATTGCTCTAGGGATAAATTTATTATTGAGTGCTTTGCTGATTCCGTGTGTTATAACAGGACATCAGCAGAGGATCTAGAAGAATGAAATGCATACTGCTTGTTGCTCAGGTGATCAACAATCTTCATGATAGACACAAAGAATTTGCTGATAACACTCAGGTGGTTGATGGATCAATATTGATATGGAGATGGGTGCACTTTGTATTCTTGAAGAAAGAGTAGACAGTTGATACATTCCATAAATTTTGAAAACATTTCTCTTTCAGGCAGTGACTAAACAACATTGTTAAGATCAAAGATAACTCTGAGCTAACCCTGCCTAAGAACAAACGGATTTAATTCAAATTAAAAATTAAAGCTTTTGACAAGTCTGGAAACTTCCCATGCTGCAATAGAGATATAAAAAATTTTGTGCTTTGTGAGAGGAGGAAAGTCAGGTAGGGGATTTTTATGTAACATAGAGTTAAAGGTAAAGCTCATTACAAAGAGCTTAGCCTTATCCAACAAGGATGAAATAACCTGAGAGTCATTTATAATAGTATACACTGACAGTTTGCCTCTGTTTTAAATTTTGTTTGAGATTTTCCAGAACTTGTGAAAACCAAGTCTTTTGTTTTCATCTTTGGCTTAGACTGATTGCATATAACTGCTCTTTAGATTTTGCAGAACTCTCTTGTATCAATTGCACGGGCCAACACAATTTTTGGTGTCAAGGAACAATACACGTTTTGCTAATTATTTTTTTAAAAAACTTTACTGCATAAGGTTAATGTGCTAGTTAACCAACAAAGATGGTTACGTGATGAAAGGGAAACAAGATCCCTGCCTTACATAAAATAAAAATGGCTGCTGATCCAAGACAAAAGACAGATCTTTAGTGGATAAAGATTACACTGGTCAACACTGTTTTTGGTGCCAAGAAACAAAACACGTTTTTTTAGCTAAATGGATGTTGCTGATTCTGAAAATGACCATAGATTTTCATGGTTAGCCACCATTTTTGCTATACTGAAATTGCTCATTTTTTGAAAAAAGGAACAATTTATGATTATGGATGATTGGAACATTTACTTAATAAAGATCATAAAAACCCATCAATTTTCAGGTAGGCTGAGCAATTATGTCAGCCACCTAAAATAAACTATTTTTATAAGAAAAAAGTGTTTTTGAGTCAAAAATGTTAAAATAGAAGTACCAAAATTTTTCCAATTTATCAACAAAATTCAAATTAACTGGTAAACTTTATCAGTAATACACTAATATGAGTATTAAAGTTCATTTTTTTACAAAGCCATCAAGATAAATTTTCAGATAATTGCATCGATGTGAATGATGGGCAAGAAGAATGATCTAATCAAGGTATCAAAACAATGCAAAAGCACTACCAGGGATGGTAGGACAAACAAATGATGGCTGACTACTGCTGGAGTATCAAAAGAGACTTAAATAACATTGAATACGACAGACAATCAAGAAAGAGAAAAATTTTTATCATAGTTTTTATGTTCACAAAGTTTTATTTCTGCTGTATGTTTATTAAATGATTTAATGAAAATACTTTTGGTCTTGGTATATTCATTCATGTTTGTTTAAAAATGACTTAGGGTCTGATTGTTATGGGAAAAATAGCATTTCTCAATAATATTATTTCAATAATATTTGTTGATTTAAATATGAACCAAGAGGTTTCTACAATTTTTTTAGAAATATTTCTATCAGACAATATCATATATGCAGAAAATAAATGAAAAAAATGCTTTTTTTTCCAAAAATGAGAGATTTCTTTACAGCAAAAATGGTAGCTAACCAAGAAAAAGTAAGGTCATTTTCAGATTCAGCACCCACAAATTAGCTTAAAAAAATGTTTGGTCTCTCAACACCATTTCAAAAATTTTTTTTCTTGACCAGTCTTAAAGGCAGTGCTGAATGTCACAAAGGTTCTGCTACATGATTCTCTGTGATAGAAATGATAGCTGCTTCACCTTCTGGCATGAATCAAGGCTGGCTATTTGGTGTATGTTGATACTTTTTGTATGGGATAAAGTTTTCTTTGCCAGAAAAATCTATTCAGAAATTAGGGAGGCTTTTCTGTCAGCTCTATTTTTGAAGAATGAGGAGAGAGAAGCTTCAGCAATGTAAAATCTGAAGTTATTCCATTTAGTTTTCTCATACCAAACATTTGTCTGAAGAAACATCAGAGGATGTCTTCGGCTTGGCATCAATCTTGACATTGATCAGCAAATCATCTTAAGAGCCCAAAATGAGGGACAATGAGTTCACCAGAACATTCATCAAGACAGTAGGATGAGAAAGAAGTTTAGGAACTTTGCATGGTGCCCAGCTACGCCAGGAATATGCATAGGCTTTTCCCATATCTGGGTCAGTTTGTAAGTGATGGAGAAATCATGACAGTATATTCCTTCTTCATCTATTTTGTTTGAGTGGACAAACTATTCCTCATAAAGTTGCCACATACATGAACACTAGCTGAGGGAGAATCAGACAAGATAATGTCAATCTTTTCGGTTATTTTGTCAATCTTGAGGACAATAGACAGTGAAACAAATGATATACTATGAATAAGGGCAAGGCCAGATTATCCCTTAGACTAGTATAGACTGCATCCTAACATCCTTCAAGCTTTTATAAAACAAAGATTTTATTTTTCTAGATGTTATAACTTCTAAATTAGTTTCATATACTGAGACAATATTATAGTGGCATGGGACTTTGGGGTTAAAATGAACAATGGATTTACCCACACAAAGAAGATTAATGGAGGTTGATAATAACAAGGAAACACAATTTTAACAAACAAAATAATGAATTTATTTACAAATTTACATGCTTGAAGTTGCTCATTTTAGGAAAATAAATCAGGAATTTTTTAAGGTCTATAGTTCTAATAAATTGTCATGAAGAGGAAATGTTCATACAACAAATAAAATGATCTGACAAAATAATATTCAAAATGTTTAAAACAAAGGTAAGAAAGTTTGTTGTTCACAGAAGGGATACACAGTTGCATACGTTCAAAAGTAGATGAAGAGAAATAGTTTGAAATGCTTAGCTTTTTTGGATTGTTGAAAGAAAGTTCTTTGAAGTGCTTGGTTAAAAGACCAATAATATATTTGGCAAGTAATTGGAAACTAGCAAAAATTTCAAGTTGGACCAGCAAGTAAAAACAAAACTTTTCACATGATTTGAGACAATATTCTCTTGTTAACTTTTTATCATTTTATATCAAAAAAGATTTTGCATAGGCTTGCTATTTTCTTTTCTTTCTTGACCCAATTGCTAATTCTTGTAAAGACAAAGTTTTCATTGGTCCAAAGCAAATTTCACACAGGCTCACAAATTTCTATCCATCTTTTTTCTCAGTTTACCAGAATTTGAAGGGAGTTGTTATTATTTTGTACTCACTACAACATGATAACAAACTCATATTTATTTGAATTTACTGGAAGCAAAGCAAAGAAAAGAATGTTTTAATTTGTGTCATTGTGTTTTAAGCAGATAACATGTTTGATTTTAGTTCAGGATATTTAAATCGTAGAACATTTTATAAAGGAGTGGTTTCAATTTTCTAGATATTATAACTTCTAAATAGTTTAATAAACTGAAATTATATCAATATGACAAGCTCATATTAATTTGAAACAAAGCAAGGAAAAGATTTTTTAATTTATGTCATTGTGTTTCAAGTAGATAACATGTTTGATTTTAGTTCAGAATGTTTAAATCTTAAACATTTTTATGAAGGAGTGTTTTTAATTTTCTAGATGTTATAACTTCTAAATAGTTTCATAAATTGAAATTATATCAATTGGATAAACTCATATTTATTTTTATTTTTTTATTGTTATAATGCTGGTTATAAAAAATCTGTTGTTTTCACTATAGTAGTGTTGAAATATGTACCAATTTGGCTTGCAATAAAATATTAAAATATATCTATTGACAAACAAAAAATTACTATTCTGGTTTATTTAAAGAATTTGCAATAACTTCAAGCTATGTAAATGTTGATAACATATATCACAATTAAAAATTTATTGAAGACAAGTGGAAGTGACTAGAGAATGGCTCCATCTGAGAGGAAGGGCATAATTTTATTAGCCTAGGGGCCCAATAAAAGATCATAAGCTAGTCCTGAATGAGGACCATGTGAAACCACATGAACTAGAAATCAGGTTCCATGTTTTTGGTGTCTCTAACACATGCGTCCCTATCCTTGATATCGGCAACGAAGTCCATGACCATGGAGATTTTGGAGGTTTTGTTTTATGATTAGGGGGAGTAGCCTAGGACACTGAATTTCCTGTACTGAGATAGATAGACTGACCAGTTCCAGATAGGAACCTGACAACAGGTGAAATTCAGCTTCTGAAAAGTTGGAATGTAGATACCTGATATTAGTAGAAGAAATGGAAGCGTAATGTGCTATATAAAATTTTAGAGAATTTCAAGGTATGAAATGGTTTCTTAAAGAAAGAAAGAATTAGATTGATAAAAATGTAATTCTTTATTTTCTGATAAAATGATTCTGATGAATATGCAAATGTCAAGCTATAAAAAATTAACTGGTTCATCATTTGTCCATGGAAAGTATGAAAAACTGAAACTTTTCTTTTTTTTTTTTCTGCTTTATCTTGTTGCTAAAACATGCATCCCTGATCACTAAGAAACACTTTCTGATTTCAAATGCATTGCAATAGTAGAATGGTATACATTGATATAGAAAAATTATTTCCAGTGCTTTACTTTAATAAAATTATTTGCCAGACATTTCTGTAGTAAACCAACAGCAATGCATTTCTATAGGAAAGCAAGAGCCATGATTTTCTACAGTAACTCCATAGCAATGCATGTTTATAATAACTCAAAAACAATGCATTTCTTGTTTAATATTCTTATTTTTTTTTACTGCTTTATTTTGTCAGTAAGACATGCTTCAATTCCTAATCACTAAAAACCCCTTTTTGATTTCAAATGCATTGCAATAGTACAATGGTATACATTGTTATAGAAAATTATTTCCAATTCATTTCTTTAATGCAATTATTTCCAATGCATTTCTTTAGTAAATCAAGAGCAATGCATTTCGAAATATAAACGAGTGTGCTCCTGCTATCAAAATATTTAGGAGAATTATTTATATATGTATAAATAAATACACAACAGTCTTTATTATAATAGAGAGGATATATATATATATATATAGTGTAACCTGGATATAAGTGAGTTGTCAAGACTGGATAAGAATTCTCTTATATCCAAGATTATCTTATATCCAGGTTTGGTATGTTTTATATACATTACCACAGGCTCTAATTTGGGACCAGAGAAAATCTCTCTTATATCAGAGTGTCTTATATCCGGGTTATACTGACAGTGTATTGAGGCAGCAGATAATTTTCTAAACATATACTGTTAAATATAAGAGACAATGAATGTCTACTATGTTTAATCATGAGCCATTCTAAACATCGTATTTTGGATTTAATTTTCAGTGAAAATAACGACAGAAATTCTTCAACATATAAAGTTGGTTCTAAGCTTTCAGCTCACAAGAGCCATCTTCAGAGAGGTTACAGGGACGTTAACATAAAAAAAATCCACCATCAAAGATGATTTTATCGTGTGTTGACATAAAACTTTGCTAAGCAACGATAAGTTACCAAATAGCAAATGCAGTTCGTAAATTTGTAATGCAATTCTATGACGTCACACTGCGTGAGTGCTCAAAATGTTAACAGAAACATATATCTAAATGCAATGTAATGTGTTATAACCAGATTTAAACATGCTTTAAGTGTGGGTTGTTTTGATTTAATGTAGATGGCCTCCAATATGTGAAGGTACTTTTTATTGTGTGTATGAGTGAGTATTATTGTATTGTTGACTAAAATCTGCTTTATATTTCTTACATGGCTATGTTTTTCTAAAAAATGTGGTTTAATTGAACTCTGATCAGATATTGGAGGCCATCTTAAGTATTAAAAATTGTGTGTAGAATTTTCTTGCTCCAGTTTTCAACAAGAGAAGAATCTAGATTGGAGCAGCAAAACATTTTTTTTATTCCAGTTTTTAACATTCCAAGAGTGAAGGGCACACCTGTTATTGCATTCATTTCATTTTGATGAAGATGAGCTTAGCATGAGAATTAATTAAGTATTAAAAATTGCATGTAGAATTTTCTTGCTCCGATTTTCAACAAGAGAAGTGTAGCGGAACTGAAAGTCAGCAGTCTGTGGGTTCTGCTGAACCGACTACAGTCCCCCGTTTAAAGATGCAACAAGTGGCATGCATGATAGACAAGCAGGATATTGAACACTTATACAATGGTAGCAACCGTCCCTGGCTAGATGAAATGCTAGTTGAACAATGAAAAAATCTTAACTGATTAAAAATGGCCTACCTTACAATCTGAAATAAGTGCAAATGTGTTTCACGTGCAAAGTGCCAGACATCAACTAAAAGCACAAGCGTCCTTGGTGGGTGTAATTTATAAGTTACAAACTAATATAAAACGATCATTCTTGGCAGGTGGATGATTTTGGATTTTTTGAGTCGGTCAAACTGTTCTGTTTTGGGTGTTGGCGCGGAGACTAAGAGAGACTATCGGAATCTATTTTCTTCCATCAACAAGAAGAAGAATCTAGCAAACATGAAAATCAGCATTTCATATTCATGTAGTTGTCTTTAACAAGACATTTGACCAAATATTTAACAATAGGAAAAGATTCTGTTGTCTAATTTCCCAAGGATAAAAATCTTGCATTCAAATCTTGGTTTCTTCTGAGATCAAGATCCCTAAACTTTTAAACCCTTGACTCGCATCATGAACTCACACTGTCCTGCTATTTAACCCATAGCTGGAGGGAGAAGAGATGGATTCATACTTTTTCCAAGAGTGTTTGCACGTAAGTAAATGCAACGAATTCAATTGGAATTTGAACTCAGCTCTACTAATTTTTCATTCCAAGGTGATATCCATTGCCCCACAATGAACATTTTACACCACAAAGAACATCCGCACACTTGGGTAATGTTCCAAAACTGCCAAATGTCTGCCTGCAAACCCACTTCATTGAATCTCTCATCACTCATCACCAAGTATGTCTCAAAATAATATTAATAATAATAATTTTTTATTTAAGAATAGAAATGCATTTGCCCTTTCCTTCATGATTGTTTTTTTTTTCTTTTTTTGATGAAATTCTTTTAGTTTAACCCTTTCTTATTCCTTTTTAAATTTCTATTTCTCTTCTAATACCAGATCTGTTTGTTATCCCAGACAGCATCTCAGTAGCCCTCCAATAGTTGCCTGGGATAAATGAAATGAGTATTAATAAATTGATCTCTACTGCTTGTGTTGACAGCTAAAAAACAAACAAGCAAACAAATATGTAAGCACTTGAGACACCGGTGAAGGAAGTCTTGCTAAACAATACCTAATAGCAATTTTCTAAGTGCAACTTAGATGTGGCACATGGTTAAAAGTATGAGGTACCCAGTGAGCATCAAACTCACTACTCAATTGATTCCAGCAAGACAAGCCTGCTAACCATTACACCATCTTGAGGTGCTCCTAGACAATAACAAATAACTAATTTCTCATTGACTCATATGGCCACTTTTCTACCCACAATTCCATTTTTTTTACCATTATGAATAAGGTGGGTAGCGGATGTGCTTTGTGGTGCATTGGATATAGGCTCAGAACGAGAAATCGGGGAGCCGAGTTCGAATTCCAGCTGAATTCATTACATTCACTTACGCGCAATTACACTTGGAAAAGGTATTAATCCATCTCTTCCTTCCAGTTATGGGTTAAATAACAGGACAGATTGGGGTCTATAGCCTTGGCCGGCAACCAGTCTACCGCAGAAAGCAATGGCAACCTACTGCGGAATAATCTTCTGCCCAGTCAGTCATGTCTCTTTCGAGACATGATCACCCAAGCATGTATCACGTATGGCACTTAACTGACTGAAGGTAGGTAGCATCAATTATGACACAATTCATTTATAATATTATTATTTATAATAATAATAATAATAATGATGATGATGAGAAAACTATATAATTTTTTTTTATATTCATTTCAAACAAAGCAAGGCAGTACTGCCACTGATGCACAAAGGGTTATATAAAAGGTGAGTTATGAGAAAGAGATACAAGTTACAGGGGGTGTCAGATAATGGATAAGAGAAGGATGAGAACACTGGTGTGAAGAAAGTTGCATGAGGGTAGAGTGGAAAGAGAGAAGAACATGATACAAGGGTTGTTAGGGTGGATGCATTTAAATTCTTGGAGATTGTAGCTGTCAGGTAAGCAAGTAACCAGAAGGGAATTCCACAGGCAGGAAGTGCAAGAAAAGAATCTGATAGAGTAGAAGTTGTGGTTACATTTGATTGTTTACTGTAAAAGGGTGAGGCCTAGTCACTACTCTAGTAGCTTGAGTAAATTCATGCAGAGGAGGCACAAGGGAGCTAAGCTCATCAGAGCAAAAGCCGTGAAAGTATTTGTAGAAAAGACAGAGGAAATCCACATTACGTCGATGAGAAAGGGGCTGGAGTTGAGCTACCAGGTCGGGATCGATAAACTATATAATAATTATGAAAGTGTATTTATTTATATATTTCCTGTCTTATCTGTAGTGAAAAGGGAGCTAAATCAATTTAAGTTAATACATTTATGAGTGATTACTTCCCTTAGTTGTTTTACTAATCTATACAAGTAAAAATACTTATCAACATTTATGTAACTCTATTTTCAGAGGGCTGGTATTAATTTTAAGTGATTTTCAAGATGAGAAGACATTTCTCTAAAATTGGAGAATACAATTATTTTTGTCAGGTAAAGTAGCTGAAATGTTAACAAGTTGAAAATACAGATACAAGGATTCACTGAGTGCAAAATTCTTTTGTTGAGAGAAGCAAGCGAATTCACAAAGTTAGTTATCTAATTCTAGTCAAAATATTTGTCAGTGAGTTTTGATGATATGTGACCCTAGGTCAAAATTCATGTGACCCTAGGTCAAAATTCAACCTTGAGAATTTCCTTTGTACTGATTTCCAGGACAGTTCATAAGAGGAGGTAGATAATAACAGGGAGTGAGTTTTCCTCACCTTCCCTTGGAAGTTGAAAGGGTTAAATGTAATTGTTTTCTGTTTGAGCTGATAAGACTTGTATAAGTCTTATCAGCTCAAACAGAAAATAGAAACCTCATCCCTAATTATACCTCTCCCCCATTCTGGTGCTTGTTTAATAAAACCAGGGTGCATAATGAAATTAATTAGTTTAGACCCTGTGTTTGGGATGAGAAGGTGGAAAGAGATTTGAATGGCGGTTTGAATAATACGGTCGGACTGAAACGGGGCCTGCTGTTAGGGAAAGAGAAATATTGCAAGAAATGGTCAGTTGAAGAAACCATCATCCCGCGAGAATTAATACCACATGAATATTATCATGATACTAAAATACCAGCCAACTGGTATTTCTTTTTTGTCTCTTAATTTGACTTGCTTGTAATCTTGTATTTATTCGATATATATAAATATATATAACTGTACACCCTATCGTTGCAGCCTTAAATCTGGTTCTCATTATATACCAATCTTTTGTGTGTCTGGGCCAACCTCGTCAAATGACAACAAGCAAACCTGCTTAGGTTAATCTGAGATCAACAACACAACATGGGCGGAATCAACCAAAGGTCAGGAATGTTGGCTGGAGTCAACCAGGAGTTGTGTTATATTTAAACAAAATTATTTCCTGAGAAAAATGAATTGTTTAATTACTCAATTTCTTTATTCCTACATCTCTTAGATTGTAGTCTTATTAGTTCAAGCCTTTCATGTGAGGCACTCAGATAGCTTTATCTATTAAATGATCTAATACCAGGAGTAATCAATGAACCATAGATACTATTGAACAAATATAAAGGGAATAGTTTAATTAAATAGTTTATTTGCCTCTATTTTAGTTGTAAATCCGTTATCTCTGCTTTATTGAATCTCAATACATTGTTTCAAAACTTTTGTTTCACTGCATCTCACTATTAAAACGTTTTTAACAATTGCCGTCAGTTTTTTTTATGGCATGCAAACACTAGTATAAGTAATAATCAACCCATCAAAATAATAAACACATTAAAAATAAATTAATACAACTGTTTAATTGAAATGGCTGACATCATTACTGAAAGGATGTTTTTGATGAGTATTATTTTTCATCCTTTAACCTCTTACGCACAAGTACCCTTGGGAAAGGTATTAATCCGTCTCTTTCCTCCAGTTATAAGTTAAATAACAAGACAGATTGGGTTCTATAGCCTTGGCTAGCAACCAGTCTACCACAGAAAGCAATGGCAACCTACTGCAGTATAATCTTCTGCCCAGTCAGTCATGTCTCTTTTGAGACATGATCGCCCAAGCGTGTATCATATATAGCACTTAACTGACTGGCTGAATATAATAGTTGAAAATATAATTAAAACTTCCACTGGACATGAAGTGGGGGATCAGTTTTCTATTGCTATAAATTAATAAACTGATCTCCCACTAATCATACATAATATAATAATGTAATATAATCTATCTCTTCTCCCTCTAGCTATGAGTCAAATAACAGGACAGATTGGGTTCTATAGCCTTGGTTGGCAACTAGTCTACCACAGAAAGCAATGCCAACCTACTGTGGGATAATCTTCTGCCCAGTCAGTCATGTCTCTTTTGAGACATGATCACCCAAGCGTGTATCACATATAGCACTTAAATGACTGAATGATATTCACTTACTTTGATTTAGAATGGTACGTGGTCAAATAGTAGAAAAAAATGAAGTTTCCAAATCTAAATTTCAAAAGGTTCCAATAAGAGATATGCATTCATTAAATAGGATCTTAAATGTTGATTTGTCATGATGCCTTCCTGTGACCTGATTGGTAAAATGCAGAGTGTTTTTTTTTGTTAGTTATGGTTATATTTTTTCTTTTATGTTTCTTATGTGGTACATTGGATATCGGCTCAGAACGAGAAACCGGGGAGCCGAGTTCGAATTCCAGTTGAATCCATTATATTCACTTACGTGCAAATACCCTTGGGGAAGGTATTAATCCGTCTCTTCCTTCCAGTTATGGGTTAAATAGCAGGACAGGTTGGGTTCTATAGCCTTGGCCGGCAACCAGTCTACCGCAGAAAGCAATGGCAACCTACTGCGGAATAATCTTCTGCCCAGTCAGTCATGTCTCTTTCGAGACATGATCGCCCAAGCGTGTATCACGTATGGCACTTAACTGACTGACTGAATATTTTGAATGTAATTGCATACCTTCAACTACAGATAAAATGTATTGTTGTTTATTTTGCTATAAAATGTATTGCTGGTAATTCTGCTATAAAACTAATTTTTCTATAAAAATATATTTTTATACTTTCACAGTATTATGTTTTTGTTTTGGGGTTCACTATTTGCCCATAACTGGGGCCCTAACAAGTGCTACCAATCCAGGTCATGGTGGACCTGGAAACAGTAGCAATTAAGACATGTCAAAGAATAAAAAAAGTTTGCGGCATTCAGTGAATTGAATGAACAGAATGAGTAAACAACAAGAAAACACTTCTAGTCAAAATCAGGAAAACAGAGTCAAAATTCCTTGTGCACATAATGAGGAAGTAGGGCTTGGCAAACTTAACTTTCACAAGACATTGAGGGCAAAAGAAATAGGGCACAGTGAGCCACTTACCTGATGAGCCCGTGTGAATGAAAATTGAATAAATAAAAACTGCTAAGAGCTACAAGAGGTAGGCCATGTCCTGAAGAGATGCAGCACATAGAAATAGATTTATATTGTTTTCTATTTGTTTCTGTAGAAGTATTCTACTGGAACACTCTGGATTACAGGGGAGACTTTATTTAATAAGTGGTGTCATTCAACATGCAACATATAGAATCTAAACTTATTTATAAATGGAACTTTGTGTGTGTATGCGTGTATGTCCATTACCTATCGACTCCAAAACGGCTGAACTGATTTTCTTGAAAATTTACACAGTTGTACTATAAGCGTCTGCGAGTGTTCTTAGCTAGGTTTTGTGTCGAGGTACCCCCGATAAATATCAAAAATTGATAATCAAAAATATCGGATTATAGAAGGAGTGGTTCAATTTTAATCAAATGTGATACACTTGTAGACAAAGACATAAGAAATGATATTCAGAAGTTTTAAGGTTGCAGTTCTTACAATAGTGCAGAAAATCGATAATATATATATATATATATATAAAAGGCAAGATGTGTGTGTGTGTGTGTGTGTGTGTGTGTGTGTGTGTGTCTCTGTTTATCTGTCTGTATGTCCTTTATACAAATCCATAATTTTTATCCGATTCTCACCAAACTTCACACAAATATTCTTTAGGCTGAGTCTAAGCTCCAGGATCATGGATTAGTTTTAAAGCTTTCATTACACCCAAGCAACGCCGGGCTATACTGCTAGTGTATGTATATATATATATATATATATATATATATATATATATATTGTCATCCATATACTACTTCTCATATTATTAGATAAAAATTATTAGCATATAAAGGTTTATTTGTTGAATGATGCCTGTTTATGCAGTTGGGATGAAAGATATTTTATTCTACTCTACCTGGCTAGATGACTTAATTTTTATGCCTCTTGTCAGAATGTCATGTGATATCTTTTTGATTTTGTGACAACCCCAAAACAAGTTTTATAAAGTCTACTTAAGGTCAAAAGTGCCAAGATGTAGAAGAGCATGTGGCCTGAACAAATTTGTGCATCTGAAATTGAAAACCAACACAGAAAATATCCAAATACTTCACAAATAAAATAAACTTAAAAATGTACTTTTACAAATGGGTCATTCCATCTCAAATTAACCAATAGTCACAGGTGACACTCTGAGAACAATCTGGGAAAATTTAAAGGTATTCCTTGATCAAATTTTTTGATTATCGATATTTATCAGGGGTACCTCGATACAAAACCTAGCTAAGAACACTTACAGATGCTTATAGTACAACTGTGTAAATTTTCAAGAAAATCAGTTCAGCCGTTTCGGCATCTATAGGTAATGGACACACACACACACACACACACACACACACACAGATACATACACAATCATCATCATCATCATTCTGCAGCCTTGGCCAAGATAGAACTCACTACACCCTTCCAGTATTCCCTATTTGTCATAGCTCCTGTAAGGTCTTCCTTGGCGATAGATGTATCTCTGTGTATCCTAAATAAATTAATAAATTTTTAAATAAATAGATTAACTCAATAAATAATTTTTAAATAAATAAATTAACTAAATAAATTTTTAAATAAATAAATTAACTAAATAAATAATTTTTAAATAAATAAATTAACTAAATAAATTTTCGTAAATTAACCTTTCCAGACAGGATACACAGGATACACACAGACAAAGTTCCATTCATAAACAATTTATATATATATATATATATATATAATTGTTTATTTAAGAGCAATTCCCTCTTTTATACAAATTTTATTAAAAACAACTGACAAGGTACTGCAATTAAGCTTTTTATTCAACTTTTCTTAAATTTCTACAAGTGTTTTCTTTTTCATCTTTTTAATTGTGCTCAGCTGCAAACATAAATCCGAGAAGTTGCAATCTCCTGGAAGTTAACCTCGGCCATGTTGATGGAAATTAAAAAGGTATAAATTCTTAGACCCTGATTGATATAGATTCTTTTCTACATTTGTCTCTTTCTTTCTTTCTTCTTCCCTTGCAAATATTACTCTCAGTAATTATCAATAATACCCCCTTTCATTTCATCTCCATACATCTTAATAGATGTTAATATTTTTTAATTATATATTTTAATCATAATTTTAATATTTTATCTACTTGTAATCTTAGAATATTTAAATCTTTATTCTTGTTATTAAAAAAAGTAGTAACCTAACTGCATGAGATTTAACTCCTATGAATATTGAGTGCACTTAAATTCAAATCTATGAAACTGTCAGTTTAAAAAATGCACCTGATTATTTCATAACACATGGAACTCTGAGTTGTGTTGTCAATTTAGGAAATATGTGCATGTGTGTGTGTGGGGGGGGGGCATGTGATTGAGTGGTTAGAGTTATATCTACCGGCCTGAATATTTTTTTGAGAAGCTTTGTTAGGAACTAACACAGGGGAAGCCATCACTTGACCTGTCACTTCTTAGATCACTCAACCACAAAGGATCTTATAGTCTAAATGAGGCCAAATCAAGCCTTATAAATAAAGTCTTCATTAGACTATAAGGCGGTGATGAAATTCCAGTCATTGCCCTAAAAAAAATGTACTCCTGAACTGGCTATCCAAAATCTATAACTATTGTCTCACTACTTTCTGCTTTCCTGTTTGTTGGGAGTCTTCCTCTGTAGTTCCTTTTTTTTAAAAACTCTGTGGAGCCTTCTGACTCCTCTAATTATTAACCACTTATTTCTTTTTGGCAAGGTATTCGAGGGTATTATCAAAGCTGATATAATTAGGCATTTCACATCTCACAATCTTCTTGCTGACAAACAATATGGCTTCCACTTTGCCAGGTCTACTGCTGATGTGCTAACAACCATCACTGAATATATATACCAAACTCTTGATAAAAATGACAAAGCTCAAGCTGTTGCTCTTGATATCTTGAAAGCATCTGACAGGATTTTGCATGCTGGCCTTCTGTGCAAACTCCAAAGATATGATATTTCTGGATGATTGTTTGATTTAATCCAATCATTATGTTTTGAATGGGCAAGCTCCAGATTCTTACATACAAATGCAGGTATCCTTCAAGGCTCTACCTTAGGTCCTACACTTTTTTAATCTTTATCAATGATCTTCATGATATAATCAGTTCCCAAGTAGGCATCTATACAGATGATACCCACCATTTAGTCCCGCCTCAATAAGAAATCTGCCAAGGCTGACAAAGTAAACCTGGCTGCTGTCCTTCAAATGGACGTCCAATCTGTGACTGAATGGGGTAGGAAATAGCTCGTAAATTTTAATGCCTCCAAAACAAAGTTGGTCTTTTTTTAACTACTACAGAGAAACTTTCCTACCTATCATCAAAATGGATGACACTAGTCTCTTAGAGAGCAACACACTATAGTAGCTCCTTAGCCTCACTCTCTCAGATGACTTCAAATGGAATGACTACATCATCTACTGCTAGGAAGGTTGAATCACTGTGTTGGGTCAGGAAGTTTTTCTTGTCAGAGTTCATTTTGTCCATTAGTGCAGTATCAAAAGTCAATTCCTTGGTTGTCATACTTATTTCAAGCCCCCTGTGATGGGAAAGGAGTCTGAAAGAGTGGTTTGAGGATGGACATAACTCATCATTTTCTCTTATAGAGTTTGTGAGCACCATGAATTTCTAAGTAACCATAACAATCTGAGAACCTACCATGTGGTTGGTCTGGGAACACTGTCAAACACATTTTCAGTATCATAGAAAATCATTCCCAAGGGTTTTTGCTGCTCTCTGCACTTTTCCTGGATTTGTCTTATGGTGAAAATCATATTGATGGTTCCTCTGTTGGCTGTGAAACCACATTGACTTTTTGTGGGGATGTCCTTTGACAAGATCAGGAGGTGATCTAGAAGGCAAGGAACTTCCTTCTGGATGGACAGGAGAGAGATTCTATCGAAATTTCCAAAAATGTTTCAATTTTCTTTCTTGAAGATGGTGATGATATTTACATCTTTCAGAGTTGATAACACGTTCTCCTTTTTCCATATCCGTAGAATAAAGATTTTTGTTTTGAGAGGTAATCCGCCATGCTTGATCAATTACAGAAAGATGTTGTCAGCCACAGGGCTCTAATGGATTGGGTGGACTTGAATATAGCTTTGAAATGATGATAGGTAGGGTTCACAGATATCCATTGTCATACTGGGTGCAGTGGGACACATCTAAAAAAATCTGGTGTTGCAGTGGAGTCATGGTTGAGGAGGGTAGAGAATCGTTTTTGCCATTGCGCTGCCTACATGTGTGTGTGTGTGTGTGTGTGTGTGTGTGTGTGTGTGAATTATTTTTAGATAGAGTGTATCTGTAAAGATACAAAATGAATAGAAAGACAAGAGGAAAAATTATTCTTATTCAATGCTTTTCATCCTCTGAGGAACTTTATCAAGGCAAATATATGACTCATTTTGTTGCAAATGTTTATATGCAAGAGCAAGAATGTCATGGGTTTATCAAGGCTTTCAAATTAAAACAATGACATTCTTGCTCTTGTATATAAACATGTGCAAAAAAATGAATCATATATTTACCTTGATAAAGTCCCACAGAAGAGCAAAACACATCAGCTAAGAACAGTTTTTCTCATCTTTTTATTCACACACACACACACACACACATATATATATATATATATATACATATATATATATTGTTATGAGGATGCATTTCTATTAGGTTGTCCCAAAAGTTCGTAAACACTTGCAAAAAAATTGAAATTTTACTTGCCAAGTAATCTAAGGTTACCAGAAAACACTTGCAAAAAATTGAAATTTTACTTGCAAAAACAACAAAAATTATTTCTCAAAATAAAGACCATCATTTTCCAAGACTTTCTGCCATCAATCTGCAAGCTTTCAGATCTGGTCAAAGTACCATTCAGCCGGCTTTGAATCAAAGAATTCTTGACAAGCTTCCTCAACTTCATCAAACAAGTCAACTTGGCAGCCCTTCAGAAAGTGTTGCATTGAGCGGAAAAGGCCGTAATCTGATGGAGCACAGTCAGGACTGTAGGCTGGATGTGGCAGAACCTCAACGCCATCCAGCTCTTCAAACTTGTCTTTGGTCTTCCTGGTGGTGTGTGGCTTGGCATTGTTCTGCTGCATCAAAGTGCGCTTTCGGTTGATCAGAGCTGGGTACTTTTGCTTCAACTTTTTGTAGACCCGCTCAAGTTGCTGACAGTAAAGTTCGGCACTGATGGCACGACCCTTCGGAACCAACTCAAAACGCACAATTCTTTCAAAGTTCCACCAAATGCCCAACATGACTTTCTTGCCGAATTGATCTTGTTTTTGAACCGACGGTGTCTCTTGCCCTTTCTGAACCAATAGCTTGTCTCAATTGTGCTGGACCAGATAGACCCATTTCACAAGTGTTTACGAACTTTTGGGACAACCTAATATATAAAAAAATATTAATGAAGTAAAAAAAAAAATGGTTAAAATGTATCGTAAGGGATTCTACGGAGTCCTACTTGTTATACAAAAAAGTTTTCATTCATGAAGTAGTTGTAAAATAGAGAAATTAGAAATAGAATGTTTGGAAGTTTCTAGATCATTCCAGTACATTTGAGAAAAATCTAGATGATTCAAGAAATATGCTAATTAGGTGCTAGCTCCTATAAAAATACTTTTTTTTTAAGAGAGTAGTCAGTTGTTAAAAGGGAATTTCTGGCATTATCAACTCCGGCTTTGATTCAAGGATTATTGTATCCAACCAAAAGAATCTCTATGAAAAGTTGACGACCAACAAAAACCCGAAAAGAGGACCTCCTGGAATTAACTTGGTAAATAGAATTTTTAAATATTTTCATTTACCAGAGTAAAAATTATTCAATATATACACATATTTGAGGATTTCCAGTAATAGCACATACAATACTTGACCCACACTTTTCCTTCTCCTTCATAACACTTCGCCAGTAAACTCTATGTTTTCTGTTTTGAATGCTACAATTGTATATATTTTATTTTGTGTTTTTAGTAAATTAAATATTTGTTTGTGATTTAGCTCTGTGTTTTGGTAAATCATTTTCTTTTCTTTTGTTACAACTTCCAACACGTAACAAAATATATATATATATAAGTTTTACATTTATTAAGTAATAATAGTTTTTTTACATTTTTATTTAATGTTTCTTCTTTTTACTCACTTCATATCTATGTATATAGTGGATGTGCAGGTGGTGTAATCAATGGCAACTCAGAATGAAAAATCAGAGTGCCAAATTCAAATTTCATCAGTTTCTTTACATTCACTTATGTGCAAATACCCTTGGGTAAGGTAGGAGTCCACCTCCTCCCCTCAGCTATGGATTAAACATTTTGAATTGCATCTGGAAAAAAATTATTGTAATTTATAAAAAAAATTATTAATTAATAATACAAAATAATAGTAATAAAATGTAAATAAACAAAGAAATAAATATTATAAACATTTAGGTTCTTCATAAACCTGTACTTTTTAAGGAAGTGTATCTTTTAAAAAAACAGACGGTTTATGAAAAACTTGTTACATTTGTGTGGGAAATTTTCTATTTTTAGAATTAACTGTTAAAGAACCACCAAAATATTTTGGTCAAGGTGGATTGATTCTAATTCATTTTTTTAATTTAAAAAATATATCTATTTCTATTTATTGTCCAATCAAAAGCATGGGTTTACATCCATGTAATCTTGAAGCTAAGGTCAATTAAGAGCCCCTTCAATTGTTGTATAAAGAGAAAGACCAGCAAATAAGCTTCAGAAGGTAATCAGATTTTCAAAGACCTGAATGTTTGGACCAAAGCAGAAGATGATATTTCACAAAAATTGCATCCTGAAGACAGTGATAATGACCCAAATAGGAAAACAATTTTTGGTAGCCGCCTGTGTCCTATAAAAGATAAATTGTAAAACATTCCCTTTAAACCAGTGGTTTGAAATTACCAAAGCTTCCTTTGTTCTGTGATTTTTCTTTTTTGTTTTATGATTAGGTGAGCACATTTTACTTTTTAAAAGATCTGCCTCATTCAAATTTCATATTACCTTCTGAAAGTGTTTTACTTTCTTTTTCTTTTAATATTTTCAGGATCACCTATATATTTTTTAATGTTATCATACTTTTGTTTTTATAAGGCACACAAAATAGAATTTTTGTGCAAACCTATTTTGTAAAATACTTTTAACTTATTGTTTGAATGTTTTTGTAAGAAATGTTTGTTCTTTTAAATTTATAGTTTCAACTTTTTGAGTTTTGTTTGTATTTAAAAATTGTTAATGCAATATTTATTTGCTGAAAATAAATTATTAAAATGTGATTTGACTTTAGATAACTCACAAAAAACATTAAAGTAAAAAATCTATAACAACTACTGCATCAGCAGGAACTTCGACAGGCTTCATCAGAAGATAATCCCAGCCCAGAGTCTGGTAGTTTTGACTTTTGACATTTGAACATTAACTCAAGTCGCTCAAGTGATGTCGACAAACTCCCCCCCCCCCAGTATTTTTATTTTTTGTTATACACATATATGTATGATTTTATATAATTTCAGATGTAGACAATTCCAAGGTTTAACTAAATTACATCAAATTTCAAAATACTAAGTGGGAGTTTAGCGAAATTGAATCGATAACAAAAAAGCAAAGCACCTACAAAAATCATCAAATGAAATGAAATCTGTTTCAGTTATCCAGTCCCTATTTGTTTTCTCCTCGTGGGTTTTCCGTTTTGCCTCGTGAAATGTGATTACCTTTTTAGTTTTTACTGGCCAGTGGTCATTATCGGTCGAGCATGTTTCATTCGACTTAGACGCGATCTTAACTTTTTTAATTACTGAGTGTGATAACAACTTCCGCGCCAGTCTTTTAACGAGTAAAAAAGTACTAAGCCGGCTTAATTGTCCAGGAACTGTTGCTTCTGGACGGACGTTGGTTGACCATTCTTTGATAAAGTTCCACAATTCTCTTTTCTGACAATCGGCGTTCACCTTTCATTTGTTTTCTTTACCTCAGCGTAAAATGAGGAAGAATTTTTTTAATAAAATAAAATTTTATTTAAAATAAAAATGCAATTAACTAAAAAACTAAAGTTTTTATATGGTAACCGAATAGTAGAACTTATTTTGATACAAACAAATGTCAAATTAATATATTTGTAATTTAAAGTAATCAATAATTTAACAGGGAGGGAGTTCTTGTGATTGATTGTGTTTTTTACTTTTGTGTTTTTATTTCAGTGTTTATTCCCCATCATCTTTAGGACAAAGAGTATATTTTTGATGTTTTAAAAGTTAGAAATTATTATTATTATTATTTTTAGATTTTCAAGCTTACCGAAAAAAAATAATTTTAAATGTTTAAAACAACACAAAATTAAAAAGAGAGTAAGTAAAACAACAGATTTTTTTTAATGGGTGACTATACTTTGTAAATTAGAAAAAACGTTAAAAAAATTAACATTTTTCTCAATGATTAAATCAAAAATAAAGTTTTATGTGTGGAGATTTATTAATTTAATTTTTCTTGTTTTTTTTTTTTTTGTTGTTTTTTTTGGTGGGGGGGTAAATTTTTGCCGAATTTAAATTTGGTTGGTGACAGGTGTTAAGGTTGATGTGGTCAAGAGCTTTTTTTTTTTTCTTTTTTTTTTCCCATTAAATCAAAAGGAATATTCTACATTAGACAAGCGAAAAAGTGAGGTTTTCTTTTTTTTGGGTGAAACAAATTTGATGAAAACTGAAAATAAAGAAAATACATGCTTATTTTTTTTTTTTGTCTTTACCTTTAATCGAGACGGATGCTTAATCTTTCATAAAACTTGGATTATCTCCCCCTTTTGTAATATGTCGGTCACCTGCTATGCCTCCTGTTTCTCTCCCTGGTCTTTCCCGCATAAGGTAAGTGTTTATGTTAACAACCGAGGCAACAATCGCCTTCAGATCGTGGCCAAGTGGTCAGTTCGAGAGTCAGGACATCTGAAATGTTTGTTAGGGGTCAAGAATAAGAGTTCTTTGCACCGGGACCGGCTCTTAAGCGCAACTGAATAGTAAAGTCAAAAAAAATAACAGCCTGAGAAGTATACGTTTTGTCCGACATATCATGACACAGTTATTTTTTTATTATTATTTCGAAACCCCCTAAACAATATAAATGCTTAAAACAATAAGAAATAATCACTTCCGAGACCTTGGCGGAACATAAGAAAGATGTTTAGGATTGTTTTTAATAATTTCTGCCCTTTAAAAAGAACTGAATTATTTCTGTATTATTTAATTTTTTAAAAAAATGTATATTTTCTTTATCGGTTTTTAGGAAGTTTTTGCATACTGTCATGACTTGTAAGGAAAGGAAAATATATTTATACTTATTTTTTGTTTTAAGAATAAAAAGATGGAAATTAAATTGAAGATCAGTGTCTTGCAGAAATTAGGATTAGAGAAAATAATGATTTGTTTACCTTGTATGTTTGACATATAGATAGAAAATATTTCTGGTTGTTGGGAAGCTTGTTTAATGTTTAAATATTCGTTTCTTTTTACTAGCGTTAAATCCCCCCCTCCACTTCCAGTTGTAATTCAAGCATCAAGAATTTATATTTTGTTATATTTGGAAATTAAATAAAAATAGAAAAAAATTATGTTGATATGATCTTTACTAAACATCATATTTAATTTTAAAATAATGAAATTAAAAAAAAAAATTGGTTTCTTTCTCAAAAAAAGGCCAACTCCTAATTTTCAAAAATATTCAAAATGAAACAACTACTTTTTTTTACTTTCGTAAACATTACATTTTTTTTAAATTTAAAGTAAATTTATTTATCTAATTTTTTTAAAAACAGTATTTTTTGTGGTGAGTGACTTAAAATTAATTTATTTTCATTTTTAAAATCGTCTAAATTTTTACATTAATTTCTTAACTAAATTTGTACTTAAAAAAGTGGGGGTACATGTCTATCGAAAGAAACTATTTTTTTCCATAAGTTCTTGTTACTAAGGCAGAAACAGAATCATTCAAAACTAAGAGGAAATCGGAAAAAAAAAATTTACAAACCAAAAAAAAGGAAATTTATCATTTTATTTTAAAATAGTTTTTCAATTTATTGTTGCCAGAATTTGAGTTAAATTACATTTCCACCAGTAATTTTAATGAGAGAATTTTTAGACTTAATTAAATTTAAATTAGAACACTTAAGCATTGTTTTTGTTTTTTGTTATATATATATATATATATATATATATATATATATAATCTATATTTTACATGTGTCCACAGTCATTTTGATTAGGCTTTGGCTATTGGTGTTACTGTTAACTTGTTTCTATAAACTTCATGTATATTTTTCTAACGTTTTTAATTTAGTTTTCCAAAAATCACGTCAGATACGAAAAATATTTTTCGTAAATTTCCTCAGCCCGCCAAAACAGAAGTTTAAAGACTTAGATTTATAAACTCTAGTAAAAATTTTAAGTATCTTATTTCTCGTTTAATCAAATAGGCTATAGCCTATAAGCATCAAAATATTGCAATTCGCTCACATGTTTTATGGAGGAGGATAAGCAAAGGTTCCATAGTAGTTTGAATGCTGATTTTCTAGGGAGGTGGCTATTTCCACTAAAATCACTTCCATTTACTTTACTGTTTATAATTTTTGCAACTGGGTGTATGTTAAAATAAAGATGCCAAATATAAGGGGAAAAAAATGAAAGATTGAAATGTTAAACTTTCAATTGGAGGTTTTGCCACCCAGATTTCTTCATTCCCTTTGAATACTACCTCAGTTGCCTTAGTTGTAACATTTACTGTTTAAAACTTGTCTCTAAATTGTTATATTTATAAATAAAATGAAAATTTTGTGTACTTGTTTATTTACCTAAGTAAATCAATTTTATTAAACTAATTGCTAAATCTACTGCTTGGAATGTCAATCCATTATGTCATGCTGGACAATTTTTCCTTGCCAGAAGCTATCTTGCAGATTTTATGAGTTTCTTTTTTTTATGCATTGAATATTTCAACCACATGTAATCTGGTGCTTCTGTTAAATATCTATAGATTTGTTGTGTTGCTTTGTTTTGGTATAATTAGAAGATAACACAAAACTTGAATTAATGATGTTTATTTTTGGTATAAAACTTTAGGTTTTTACATCAAGTTACAACCTTTAAATTTTGTGTGGATACAGGAGCAGACTAGCTAAATTCTCTTCACTGTGGGATGCTAGTAGTAAACGAGCCTATCCCTTCTGGACTCTAGTGGTCAACTGACTACTCTTCCCCTTTTCAAATCTCCTACACAAAACTACTGTCCTTAACTCCTACTTCTTACTCTTACTCCTACTCCTACCAAAAGAAACGGTTCCTTATTTTGCCGCCCAATTTTGAATTCTTGGCGTCAGTGTGTTTATCTTTTTCCTATTTTTAGAACACTCGCCATTTTATAAACTATAACAGATACTTGACAGAATCCAAAGAAGAATCTCCTTTGTTATCAATCTTGACTGGGATCACAGTTACGGTTATTTTTTCACCTACCATAACGTAACTTCACTGTGCACTTTCAATAAATATTTTCATGTTAATTACTCTCATAAGATTTCCCATTTGGCACCTTGACTTCATGAATTTAAGTGCAGTACTAGTTTGGCAGTTAGGTCTCATAATTTTACTGTTGGAATTGCTAGATGTAATTGTAAGTTCTATACTAATTCTTCTTGCTGGTGGAATTCTCTTCCAGATTTGTGCTTTCCTGTAAACTATAATCTTCAGGAACTTAAATGCAGTGTCAACCTCATCTTTTTTCACCTTGAATGCTTTCCTTTTATTGTTCTCTCTGGGTTTTTTTTCATTCTTGGTAACTGTTTAGATCTTGGTGACTTTTACTGCCTTGTTTGGGGTGAAATGATTAAAAAAATAAATTCAATGCTTGGAACCATTAATTTTGAGAAGCTTTTAAATTTAATACTAAGCGTTTTTAATTAATATCACGGTTACATTTAATATTAAATTTAAGTTAAAAGCTTCTTTATGTAAAAATTTGATATTATAGGAATGATCTCCATTTGACAATCTGGCCTTATGTGTTTTTAAATTTCTATCTACGGATGATAATATCAGATAAAATATTTACAAATGGCTGGGGATATTTTGAAAATCCTAATCTTTGATAATTCTCTTTAAGGTCACTAGTGTTGTCTAAAAATATGTCCAGTTTAAACTCAACAGTGTAAAATTGTTACAAGGGTGTAAAAACAAACTTACCAATAATCAAAAGGAAAATATAAACAAATGTAATGTGTATTATTATAGAAGCAATCGTAAAAATAATGAAAAAAATGCATTAATCTATTTATTTTAAAAAAAATCTTTTTAAGCTTGTCAATACATTTTGCAATTTATAGCAAGATATTAAATGCCTTGTTTTGATTCATATCACATTGGATCTGTAGTGATTTGACAGCTTGTTTTAATTTCTAACACATTTGAATGTCTGGCTGTGGACCAAATACCCAACCAATATTCTGAAAGTCATAATCAGTTACTGCTGGTGCCACTAGTTTGTGTTTGAATCCAGGCAAAAACTAGAATTTCAAAAGCTTATTTTTCTCCCCACTTAAAGACTTGATGCAACATGATCTTCATGCAACTAATCTTAGCCAATGTCTATTATTATTTCTAAGTATATTTTTTTACACTGATACAAAATTGGCTGAAATAGTCAAATATTTTTGACAAAGTGTAACTTGTCTGTGTTTGGACCCAACTAAAAGGTAGAATTTTCAAAGTAGGCAAGCACCTCACTTTACTGGCACAACTCATATTTTTCCATTACTTGGTTCAATCACTGAAGTTAGGCACTGATGAGCCTGTTCAGTACTTAGATGGAGGACTGCTTAGGAACAGCAGGGACTGTAAGCAATCTACAATTTGAAATGTTTCAAATTATATATATATGTGTGTGTGTGTGTGTGTGTTTTTATATATATATATATTGTGTGTATTTTGGCAGCATTTTTTCATTAATACAAGTTTCATTGAATAATATAGACAAGTTCTGTCTATTTATTTTGTGTAAGATCCTTTCGTATGATCTGATTAGCTTGATAGTGTTGTCATGAAAAGACCACAACACACACTTCTTAGAAAAACACTTGTTGAAAATACATATATACTTAGACAAGAAAACAAACAAAAACTTAAAATTCTAGAAGCTATCTATATCAAACAGCTTAAAACTAACCTAAATAAAATAAATTTCGACATATCCAATAACATACTCCAATGCCTATAAACTACGAGAGAGGTCATAGTCACTACGCTGATCCCCTCTACTCGTAGCAGTTTGCAGCCAATTCCCTCATGCCACTAAGAACTCACCACCACCACTTCGCCCACGACCTGCCGCCATGTGCGATGCAAAAAAATGGACCTGTTTAATTTTCCTTGTTTAACTCCACTCTGTTAATAATTTAAATGTTCTACGTTCACTATATATTAAATATTCATACTTTGATAATGGCTTATGTAAACCGAAAGCTCAGACCTGATAAAAAAATCAACAATTACTGTGATTTCTTGTCGTCTTTTCATGACGACACTATCAAGCTAATCAGATCATATGAATGGATCTTACACAAAATAAAGACAGAACTTGTCTATATTATTCATTGAAACCTGTATTAATATCTATATATTATTAAGTAAATCAATTGTTCAAATCCTCCTATGACTTCTTGAATATATATATATATATATATATGTGTGTGTGTATGTTATTAAAAACTTTCTTCTGAAACTGAATGAGGATTCATGTTTTCACCCGCTTTCCTTTAAAGAACATGAAACAAATGCTACTATAGCCCTAAGCATAGAAGATTGTGTGGTAAGCCCAACCATGCATCAACATTAGTGTCAAAGCTGGATATCAATGGTTTGAATTTTCTGTTCTGCATTTGATGGGATCAGCCAGGTTAAGTTTATTATGAGCTGCTCAAACTATCATGGAAGATCTATCAACTACAATTGAGGTGTCTGAGCCGAGCATTTGGGGGGGGGAAAATGGCCACCATACAAGCAGAGATACAAAAAAGATTTTGCAACATGATAATACTAGGCATAATGTTGCAAAACAAGTGAAAATGTACTTACACTTAAATGAAAAGTACTACCCCCACCTGTTGGATTCACTAGACATTGTCCAATCCTATTACCACTTGTTTCGATCAATGGCTCATGGCCTGACTGAATAGCACTCTCATTCTTATGAAGTTGCCAAAAAAATGTTCAACTCATAGTTGGCCTCAAGAGACTTGTTGTTTTTCTGATATGAAATTCAAATGCTGCCAGAAAGTTGGAAAAAGTAGTGGCTAGCATTAGACAATAATTTCAGTAACTTGTTTCTTACTAATTTTTTAAAATAAAATATTACTTTCCATAAAAAATTGTTAAGAACTTATTCAAGGTCATAATAAATATATATATATATATATATATATATATATATATATTTGGGTGGCACTCTTTCATTTAAACATGTTTAATTAAAAAACGACCAACAAGGAAGATTTTATTAATCTTTTATTTAATTTTTCCAGTATTCTTATGTGTTTCCTTTTTCTTGGAAATAAGGAATGTAAAAATGTCCCATAATTTTCGACATTACAAGCACTTTCAGCCTCTTCACAGGCCATTTTTCAAGGATGTTATTTTTCTGGTGTTGTTATGTCTTCATGTTTGACTGTAGTGTAATTTTTTTCTGTTTTCAGTGTTTTCTTGAAAAAGAGAGTTCTTTAAAGATGTCATGTGATGCATGTGGCGGGCATTGTGTGAGTGTCTGTCTATTTTTTAAAAAAAACTTTCAAAACTCCATTTCCATTGTTAAATAGTGTAAGGTTGATGGTAGGAGAAAATTGTTTGATGTATAGTGCCTCTCTTATAGCAAGGTGCCTTTTGATATTGTGATTTAAATAGTATTTTTGTATTTTCAACCAAAATTTTTCTTAGGGGTTCTTGTAAGTTATGGGTTAATAAATGTTTTTTTTATTGCACTATTATTACTAGATAGATGGCATGTAAGGCCTCTACTCAGGGAAGTGGTAGTATGGCCAATATAGGAAATTGATTTATGAAAAGAAACAAAATCTTGTACGGGGCATTGAAATTCATACACTATATTAGAAAATTGGTCCTGTTTATAATTAATGTGCATTTGGCTGCAATAAAATATGTTGATGTTTTCTTGTGTTATTTTTAATGCTAGTGTCATGTATATTTTTGTAAGAATAATTTTATTTGTTTATCCATGATGTAGTTGGGAAAATTATTGTTGGCTAATATTTGTTTTATGTCTTTTAGTTTGCTCAAAAATATTCTTTGGGAGGAGGAATTTTGATGTAAGAAGTTCGTTATTACTGCAATTTTATATCTTTCTGGGCATTGATTACTCGTGGATTTTTTATACAGATATGTGATAAATTTGTTGGTTTTTTAGCTCTGTATTGACGTCAAGAAATAGGATTTTGTTATTGTCTATAAGTTCATAAGTGAATTTCAACAAGGAGTTATTTTCAACATTTAATTAGATTTATGATTTCGTCCATATTTTTTATTAAAACAAAAATGTCATTGACGTACCTAGTGTAAATCTCCGGTTTGTCTGTTGTTCTAAACACTTTATTTTCGATATGCGACACGTAAAAATTCAAGAAAGTAGGACCTAATGGGTTTCCCATACTGACATCGTTAGTTTATATATAAATGATACCATTATGGTCCGGAAATAGTTTGTGTGGTAAACACGGTAGGTAGTTTCTAAGAATTGCTGGTTGGATTTTTAGAGGAGGGATAGGTGGCTGTTTGCTAATTATATTCAATGTTTCTTTAATTAGGATATTAGTAAAAAGGTTTGCAATATCCAGCAAGGCTAGAATGTTGCCTTTGGGATTTATAGCTTTTAATATATAGAGGAATTCATTTGTTGAAACGTTGCTGTAATTATGAGGTATGTATAAAGAAATTATATAATTTAAGGTTTTAGATATTTGGTATCCTGGTGTAAGTATTTGTGATTACTGGGAAACTTGGTTTATAGGATTTTTCTTTTGTGTGTATAATAGGTGTGTATATATTTGTGTT